>JAOWBB010006394.1:6896-27330 GCA_028565995.1 Ricinus marginatus | reverse complement strand
GGCGGGGAGGGGGGAGGGGCGGGGGGGAGAGAAAGGTAACGATAATTTGCCCCGGAAAATCAGGTTTTCCTTCCCCCCCCTGCGAACCGGCGAATTTTCCGCCCGCGATGCACAGCACCTCGCGCTCGAGCCCGGGTCGAGACGTGCAGGGATGCAAGTCGGACGGTTTCTGTCAGCGTTCGCACGGTGTGCCCCGGTGCAGAGACCATATCGCAATTTGTCTTCCTGCCCGCGAAAATGCGGATCCGGTGTTTAAGGTTGGGACCTAAATCACGGTCGGGAAACCGGGGATTTTTCCTCGTTTAATTGCGATCCACTTTAACAACGGGAGATTTATTAAGCGACATCGCGTACATTAATAAATAATTCCGCGGCATTCCGAGAGGGCACCAATTCGTTCTTTACGGCGAAAATATTTATTTATTTCTTTTTTCAGGTTCGGATTCTCATCCAGTCGCTGCCGATGCGCTTTCCCCCCCCCACCCCACCCCAAAATTTAACGTGTACCGGCGGGTAGGAAATCGGGGCACGGTCCGTCCAATTTTCACGTTTAGATCATGCGTTTGAACCCGATACCCGCGAAGTGTTTTAACCGCACAATCGAAGCAGTCTTTAGAGGAAAGATATGACCGCGTATAATTATAGTCTTTCGCTATAAAATGCTTCTATTTTTACTGAAAAATTACTCATATATCATTGGTAAAGTTGGGAGTGCTGCGTATGACTACCATTTATGTCACACCCGGGTTTCGATTGAGGTTTTTCTTCTCCCATCTCTGAAATTATGTTCGGGGCAATCTTCGCGTCCCTTTGTAACCGTCGGGATTATGGCTGCCGCGCTCTTGAACCGAAGACAATTTCACACCGGAACCGAACGGTAGGATTTTCGACGTTCGCGAGGTGAAACGCTTAAACCTGGAGGGATGACCGGGAACGGGTTTGCCTTTTTTCGAGCTTTTTCGAAACATTCCTTTTTTTTTTTCAAAAACCTCCGCGATTATAAGGATTCGGAGCGCTCAGGAACAGCACGCTTCGATACATTTCCGATTTTTGAGGAAAAAAAAAAATGGAAATAACACAAAAATCGTATCCACGTTTGTTAATTTAAGCATAGTCTTCGAGAGAGATAAAAAATTGTTTTTTTTTTTTTTATTTTTTACTTTTTGGGATTTATCTTCGAATAATGCCCAATAATAAATTCAAATTTTATATATAAATCCCTGCAGAAGACCGCAACTGACAGTAAACGGTCATTCATTTTGAATATCAAGATTATAAGCCGTAAATTTTAAACGAAAAAATGTGTTTTGCGTCGGGTATAGGAAGAATTTTACGGTCAAAAAATTCATCTTATAACCGGGTTTCTTGAATGGGTAACGTCCGAGCCGTCTGAAATTTCGAGGCCCGGGCCCGATCTTTCATCTTATAACCGAGTTTGGATATCGTTGTAAAGCTAATAAGAAGCAGCGGTGATGCGATCGTTGGAATTTGATTCAGGTGCGGATTGAGCAATTTTTTTTACCGCTATAAAAAAACTGACTCCGTCGAGAGTCAATGCGTTCATGTGTATGTGTGCAATGCCTTTGTCGTAATCCACAGTGCACATACAAATTTCGGCATTGTCTGAATACCTGGCGAGATCAAAAGACTCATTTCGAATGTGAATCAGGTTTTTCCTCGCTTTCGCCATGTGCCTTAACCTTTTCCAAACACGATCTCACAGCCATAACAATAAATATAAATATTGAAAAAATTTTTTAGTTAATTATTTTCGGTTTTTTTTTTTTTATTTTTATTATTTTTTTTCCACATGTAAAATGAGTTTTATACATGAAAAGACTTAATTAGGAGATGCAGACGTTAAGGCACTCCGGGTGCCGAACAAAAAGTCGGAATAAATCGTTTTGACTCATTTATGGATAGATTATCGAAGGAGTGGCCGAAATTCTTTCGCTTCTCGCTGGAATGGCAGGTAACGGTTCGATGCGGCGACCCAAAAACCGCGATTGTTCCTTTAGGTCATAGGGCAATCGACCAGACGACAGGACCGAGGGGATGCGGCGCGAAACAAGTGGAAAAAGGAGCTTCAATTTGGAAAAATTGCACACGTCGCACCTCAGGACGACATGCTGCGGATCTCCATGAACGGTCGAGCAATAATAATGATAATGGTAGCGCATTGTACTTCCCAGGTTAAAGAATCATCCAGACTCGATATTAACCGATAGATTTTATTGATGAAGTATAACCGGAAAAGTAATTTATTTATCTTCCAAGTGAAGTTAATTGTATCCGGTTTGTGCGGCTCGTTAATTGTCATCTGTTGGAGAATTCCGACGCGAGGCACCGCGGCAAGCCTTTCCGGGGGCTGCCTCGCCCCAAAAATTTTTTTCGTCGCGGGCTCTCGCCGATCGATCACGAATGCGAATCTGCGATTGACGCACGGAAAAAAAGAAGGAAAGAAAAAAAAAGAAACAAATTTGGCACAACCGCTGTCAGAAGATGAGGAGAGAATAACAAGAAGAAGACGTTTTGCGGCTTCCGCCTTCTTGACGGAAGAAAAGTTGATGGCATCCTATCCGTATAAGGCCAGGATGAGGCGAAAGTCTTGCAGGGAGGCTTTCGCCGTCGATCCTTCCCGCGCAAACCTAAAAAATCAGGCGGACCCGCTCCGGGGAACCGGAACTGCCGGTGGGCCCCGCACCCTTTCGCGACGGATTCGGGGTTCGCAGCCGAAGAGGAGAACGGGCGCCGATTCCCGGTTCCAGAGCGAGGTCGGAAGGATGATGAAGCGAAGCCGAAACGGGGCGGAACGGGAAAAGTCGACTTTTCGTGGCAGGAGAAGATGTGAAAATTAGTAAAAAATTTTAATTGATCAGGAGGGAAAAAACCGGATTCTGAGTCAGAGATGTCTCGCTCGGGATTCTTCCTATCGCAGATTGGGCCTTTGACCCGTTCCGCCTTTGCAGTCTCCTCCTTTCGGCCCGGGTCTCCCCGCTCCGCATCATTTCGGGAACCTTCTCGCCTTCCGTTATTTCTTGGTGCCGCCCCCGGGATCGGGGGTTCGAGCGTCCTCCCCGGGACAGCCCGCGGCCGCCGCCGCGAAACCGGGACGCGACCTCACCGTCGAGCGAGAAGCCCGCTCGTGCAGATTTATATAATTATGGCCCGGCTAATTGAGCACGCATCGCTTAATAATTCATAAATTAAAAAAAAAAAAAAATCAACGTTTAATTTAATTAAAAATACGCACAGGGAATTTAATAAAATTCCGCCGCACGTGAAAATGGATAAAATTAAAAGGAAAAACTTTAATGACGCATTAATTCGGCGTGCGGCGTAGGAAATGCGCGGATGCGTTCGTCGGCGTGCTCCGGTTTCGGTCTCGCTCCGGGATCAACGGAAGGGAGCCAAAGGAAAAAGGCAAAGGACGAAGGGAACCGAAAACGGCTCCGTTCGCCGCTCCGTCACCGGGATAAAAGCGCGTCCCCGCGAGACGCCGTCAATTAATCGCACGGAGCTAATTACGATCGGCGAGAAAAAAAAAAAGAACGAGGCCTGAGGTCACGTGGTGTTCGTCCATCCCGGTCTGCGCCGCGGCAGCGGCAAGGAGGAGAGGGAAGAACGCCACATACGTGCCCCGTACCTGGCGCACATGAAAATTCAGACGTGATTAGCTAATTTACCGCTTGCCAAAGGGCTCCAGATTCATCTGGTTCATTTCAAAAAGCCATTTATAAACCCGTCCCAACGTGGATTAAAAAAAAAAAAAAAAAAAAAAAAAAAAAAAAAAAAAAAAATTCAGGCATTTTGGATCTACGGGAGTTCATCCAATAAATAATAATCTTATGATTCTTGTTGTGGTTTGCAGCAGTTGTTATTGAATAATTACAGCTAATACAATTGTATAAAAACCTGATATTCGTTTCAACTGACAACTCGCTTTTATGATCATTGTTTAGCTTCCATTTATGGATCTGGAATTAATTTAACACACAACTTCCCAATAATCCAACGTCAAACGAATGGCCTCAGAAACGTTTCCATCTCTCTCTCTGTCTCCTCTTTTCCCTGCCCCCGGCCGGTGGAAAATTATCCAGATCTGGCATTTTCACGGCGTTCGTCGGATGCGTCTCAACGGCCGGTCGCATAGGTGGACGACACGCTAAATTTTACGCGTACATTTATATTTTTTCTCTCGGATTCCTGTTAGCGGCGCCGATGCCGACGAAGCAATTATTTCCCGGTCCGACGTCGTAACCGGGGTGTTAATACACATGTATACACGCAGTCACACACACACACACACACACATATATATATATATAATTTTGAATGATAATGAATGCATTACGCATATTTACTGTTCCTGTTATAAGGTGGATGATTAACGGTCGGGGATGGATGTGGGCGTCTTACATGTCCTCGTGGCAGTAAAAAAAACCTTATATAAACTTTATACGGGTTAATACATGTAAATTTCTGAAAATTGTCCCTCATCCGCGTGAGGACTTCGGACAGTGTAAACGCAGGGAATGCGTAATTTGGACAATTTATTAAGTATTTCCCTCTTTTTCTTCCTTTTTTATTCGGTTGCTTCTTCTTATCTTCGATAATTGTATGCGGCCGGAGAGCGTACCTGTGCACGTGTCCGTTCCTCGCGGGGGGGGTACGCCGAAGTTCGTTTTTTTCGGACTGTCAGCCCCTGAACTGCGGTGTGCGCCGGGCAAACGTAAATGGTTTTATTGTTCCGGCATCCAGGACCGAAGGCATCGACGTTATTAACGTTCCTCCGGATGATTTAGATAGATAGACGCACAGAGAGAGAGAGAGAGAAAAATCATTTCAACACTTTTAATTCCGTGTAAATTCAGTTCAAAAGTTCAACTATTTTCTTCACTCGTTCGAGGCTGTCTGTCTTATTAATTATACCCGAGGCCTGTAGTCTGACATCACTGCGAAAAGAATGATTGAGGATTTTTTTCTTCTTCTTCTTCTTATTTTATTTTATTTTTTTCTTCTTCTTTTTCTGAGCTCTCGCATCCAAAGATGAGTCTGCTAAAATTCCCTCCCCCGGATGGCCGGACCCACTTTCCACGCGCGGTGCCTTGCAGCGAGGAAAAACGTTATGTAAATGGACCGATGTCGCGACCGCGGACGGAGTTACGCACAAGGGAGAAAGAACGGGGAACTGCGCCTTGCGACACCCGGAATCTGCACCATCATGGACCTGATTGCCCGGCAAACAGGTACGAACATCCGTGACATTACGGAAGGTCATGGTTTTCAATATACATATATATATATTTTTTTTTTTTTCAATTTTCCTCTTCCTTTTATTTTTCGCGGCGTTGTCTGACGTCCGGCTCTGGTTAAACGCGGGGCTTCTATCCGAAATTGCTTTTACGACGGGAGGAGACTTTAATTTTGGATCCGCCGCGGCTCGATCGATTGCCGCACCCCGGCAAAGGACGCCGATCGCGACCGATCGATTTGGCGGCGGCTTTCGCCTTCGGGTGCCGGAAACGACCGACCGATTCCGGCGCAGCAAGCTCGCGCGCACATCCTTCCCGCCCCTCCGAGGCCACGCCCCCTCCCCGCGATCCGCATCGATCCAAGCAATTTGTCAGAGAGCAAAAAAAAAAAAAAAAGGAAATTAAATAAATAAATAAATTGCTGGTGGATGTAACAGAACAAGAAGTTATTGATGCTCTCTCGTCCGATGGCTAAGGAGAACCATCATTCTTTCTGCTCTTAACGAATATTTATTGCAGGTCTAACTTGGTATCACCTCCGCCGTATAATCCGTGTGGCCCCTTACGGTGGTCTTCGATCGTTACCTGTCAACTTTGATATCCATTAAGAAACCATTGTGTGATGTCAAGTGGGTCAAACATTTCGTAACGCTTTCCTCACCGACCGTTCCCGTAGGCTCGAACGGAAACGCGTCCTTTCTTCCCCCAAACCCGCTCGGCAAAACAGCGGGTTCGACCCTCCGGATCGGCGGAAAATCACACATCCGTCGCCGCAAGAACGTTGTCCGTCGTAAACCGGAGCGAGATGCTGCCGCGTAAATTATTAGCGTCTCGCGCTTATCCGCGTGCTCTCCTCCGCTTGATCAGCAAGAAACTCCGAAAGCGTCGCCGGACCGGTCGGAGGGGCTTTCCCGTTTTATTTTATTTTATTTTATTTTTCCCGTCCGCAGCGGCCGCAGCGCGAGGGATGCTCCGGTCGTATCTACCTCAAGTCTTCGGGAGCCAACCGGCGGATAACATTTATGCGTTGATCAACTTGCATTTTATATGTCGGCTGCCAAACGTTTCCAAAACGGTATTCCTGCCGATGCTTACTTTACGAATGCGGCAGCCGCGGATAAATCACGCGATCCGCTTAATCCGTTTGCGGGGAGATTGAAACCACAGCGGAAGGTGCGTCAGCAGTGCTCTTCGGGAAAACTTGCACTTTCCTGTTCGAAATGCTCGCTCTTCCGTCGCCTCAAGACTCAAGCAGGAAAGAATCGGCGTACCGAGGGGTGCGTCCTTCTGCGGATTAAGCGCTTACCCGCTGGAGAATCGTACGCCTTTCCGGATAACGCAAATAAAATATGTAATTAATAATGTTAATGCGTATTTTGACGGGGAAGGAAGCTTCAAACTGAGGCAATTGCGTGGTCAAAAATTTAGTTTTCGCCATGTTTCCCGGCTACGGTCCTGATTTTCAGGAAAGTGTCAAGACATGCAACGTCACTGTTCCATTTATTACAATAAAACGAAAAAAAAAAAAAAATGAAGTTCGTATGCATGTAATTATTGTTAATACACATACCGAATGCTGTTCTCGCTGCACGTAATAAAACTTACTTTATAAGCGGGATTCGATGAAACCGAGTCTCGAGGCACTTTACCGGTGCTCGGTGCATAATAGCCGAATGACTTGTTAAGCAATGGTGTTATTAATTAAGTGTATTATTATATGAAGTTTTTGTGCCGGTTAAACGGTTATAAATGAAAAAAAGAAAAAAAAAACAAATATGAAATAATTTCTTTTATTTGAATCAATTTCATAATAAAATAGTATAAATAAATAAAACAACTGGCAAATGCAGGGATATACCACAAATGGGAAATTTTTACGATTTTGGTCTTTCAATAAACGAAATTCGGCGACCCGAAATTTCTGTGATTTGTTTTTAATTCGCACAGCTTCGAAGCAGGTATCCCGGGAACAAGATGGAAAAGTACTCAATGCGTTAGCCACAGGCTACGTGTGCAGCAATGCTTGAGCGTCGAATGTTTCAGGCACGCAACTTGGTTCCGTTAGGGGCACACGAAGAAAGAAGGAACCGGATGCAACAAGCTGCAGGACATCGATTTCATATTTGTTTATTGTCGGATGATAAAAAGAAAATTGGAATGTGCAAAATGCGGTGCGATATGTTCATTCCGGTCAAGGATTGCCCAATCTTAAAAATAATTAAATACACATACTTTTTAAACATTTTACGGTATATAATATTAAAGCTAAAAACATTAATTCCTCTCCTTTTTTTTTTCTTTTTAGGTTTTTCGTTTTAAGTTTTTAATTTTTTTAATTTAAACAAAATATATTTTGTTCGCCAACGAAAGGTTCTTCTTCGGTTTCGGCTTGTCGAGATGAGGCCATTTGAGGTTATGCTAGTGTAATAATGTCAAAAGTTAAGGTTTATACCTAATTTAAATCTAATTTGTACACTAACAGGGGATTTGATTGTGTTTTCGTCCATAATTATGGATGGACGGATGAAAAAGAGGTCGTGCCTGATTTAATAAGCTATTGAAATAAAAGGAAAACGAATGTGTAAAAACTCAACGCATAAGGGGAATTACGAGATAAAAATGCACGTATGTGCGTTTGTGTGTATATTATATATGAAAAATAAGAAGCTGACAGTTTAGTTTTTTATAATTCAGGTTTATTGGATGTTATTATGGAAATGGAAAGAAATAACATTTATACAGGCTTTCAACGCGTGTAATTTTGGCGATGAAATCAAATTGCAGAGTGGTTTGTAGGAAAATTGTTCGAGCGTTTCGAGTGTGGTCTTCGCCGTTTTCCGGAAAATCCGGGAACGAGAGGAAACTTTCGTTAAAACGCAAAACAAACTTGGGGGGGGGGGGGAAATAGGTCCGGTCACTGTCTGCCGGGCCACGAGCCGGGAAAAGCGGAGGCAAAGGCCCGGCCCCGTCGTTCGCGTGGTCTTCGGAGAGCAAAATGCGTCACACGGAAAATGACCGATCGGCTGTCGGCGTCGGCAGAGACGGTGAAAAAGGGGGAACCATAACCTGGAAAGTATTTTCCGAGGTTTCCCCCGCCTTAAAAGAAAGCGACCTGAAGCCCGGAGGTCACTTAATTCGGTACCTAATATTTACAACTCTAATTATCCTGATTGCGGCACTTCCACTTTCTTCGACGTCAAGTCTAATGGATTATTCTTTAGCGTGACACTTTCCTTGCAGAGTTCGACGTCTATGGTCAGATTTTCGTCTTCGCTGTCACTGTTCTCCTTGAAGTGATCCCCGTCGTCGCTGCCGCCGCACGCCGTCGGCGAAGAGCCCCGCGCCGTCGAGGACGTCTTCACGGACAGGTCTATGGGATGCTCCTGCTCGACGGCCACGCCCGCCAACGCCGGACTGCAAAGCACGAGGTTTCCCCCGTTCTGAATGCCGGGGGGCGGCCAGCTGGCCAGCAAATGAGGATTGATGGGCGTGACCCCCGGTTTCGTAACCGCGGAGGGATACAGCAGCCGATTCGGCGACGACTGCGAGGGGGGGAAGAAGATCCCGCCTGTCGCGACCGGGGACCCGATCGGCGGCGAGGGAAGGTTCAGCGCGAACGGCGAGACGTGCTTGCCGAACGCCGAACCTCTTTGGCTGAAGTCTTTTTCGCTGAACGGTGAGGGGGTCTTGTGAGACGAGGGGGGCCTAAGGAAACTTAATGCGCTCGCCGACCTGTTCTCGTCGTCGGCCTCTCCGACGGAGGACTCGCCCGACTCGGAATGGTTGCTGTTGCTGGCCTCCTCCTTCTTCGTCCGCTGGAGGCCGTGCATGGCCGCGGCCGACTGAAACAGTTTGTCCGGCGAGAGCAGTGGGTTAGAAAGGAACGACCCGGGGAAGAATCCCGGCGGCGTGCCGAAAATGTTCGCGTTTAATCCATTTGTACCATTTTGAGATTGTTCCTGGAGGAGACAGTGTATTTTGAACCAGTTCGAACGTCGTCCGTACCGGGAACCGCTCTTAGACATACCGACTAGAAGGCACTTCCGGAGACGGCATGCCTTGCACGCCGTCCTGTTCTTCTTGTTTATCACGCATTCACCGTTGTTCTTACATTCGGTGATTGATCCTAAGTTGTTGTATGTTCGGCCGAAGAATGACTGGAACGAAAAAAAAAATAATAATAAAATCGGAGGACGAAGAAGACAAGCAAAGCCGGACGGGGCATGCAGATGTGGATCATTATGACAACTTTTGGTCGGGGCACAAATTTTCGGAATCGTGCACCAAACGTCAAGTTTTCACTGGTGACCCATCGCTGAACTTTCGATCCGCGGATCCAACCCCCTTCGATGGCATCTGCACGAATTTCGAATTCATACAGAAACGGAGACAGTGACGAAACTTTTTTCACTCCTCGCAGGCAATCTAGGCAGCTTCGGTTATGAAACTGCCTCCGCGACTCAAACGGCCATTTACGAAACCGAAAATGCAGTGAAAATCGATTACGCGAACCACGGACCTGCCGTAAAATTTCTTTATTGCCGTTCGTCATCGGAAAGCCGAATCGTCAACGCTCCGCACCTGAATCCGCCTTTTTCTTTTTTCCATCATCGGGAACTCGGAACATCTTAAGAACCGACGTCGTTTGCCGGTCGCGGCGCCCCGCCGTTCAGCAGCGGCCTGGTCGCGGCATTTCTTTCCTCGCCCGCCCCGATCCCCCTGCCTCGCGCGATGCGCCTCACGTTTCGAGTGAAAATTTTCAAGGCAAAGCGGTCCCCGCTGCGGAAATCGGAAAATTCGCGGGTTTTGCGGATGCCCGGTCTCCGAATCGCGCGCTTGTTTTTTTCCGGCCTTCAATTCGTGCATCCGGCCGACGGCGAAAGGGGAAAGTTTCGGGGAGAGACGACCCCGTCAACAGGAAGGTTTTCCGGGTCTCCCCGAAGGTTCACCCAACGGGTTCGGCGGCGGCGGACGCCCGAACGCGCGGAGAAGGCTGAGCCGCGGAAGGGAAAAGGTGAAAAGGCAGCCGCGACCGGAGCTCTCGGACGAAGAAGAAGAAGAAGAAGAAACTTTTGAGGTCATCCGATTACGTTTCATCGACACACATCACGCAGTTAACATGTTTACGACCAATCACGGCGCTATGTGTGGAGAAGAAGAGTAAAGAGAGGCAGAGAACAGAGTAAAGGTTAAACACACAATGTAAAATCTTTAAATAAAGGAAAATGAATTTGTGCAAGAACATTTATCACTAAATTAGGACAGGGTCTTTAAATATTTGCCCGCGCGACGGCCCGACCGTAAATCTTCGCCTCGGACGGACGTCCCGGCTCGGGACGACTCCGCCGGAGGCGCGAAAATCGGGAAACCGTCCCGACGCGGAAAATCCGCCGCGGCACCGATCTGCGCATGTGGAAAATTGCGATCGTCGGGAAATACCCGAAGAAGGTGGATAATGTGCCATCAGACAATTATTTGAATTATAAATGAGCGCATGCAAAGCCCCTCAATTAGGGCTCGGGAGCGGGCGCTCAATTTCCATAGCGGACGAAAACCCGCAAAAAGCGTCTCCCGTTTGGCCGCAGCGGACCGATGCTAAGTTTTCGGTCTAATTATTCTCCTTCCTTGACTTAGTTTAGTTTTTCTCTCTTCTCTTCTCCTTTGCCGTGACGTCACGGAATCGATCCCCCGTAAGCTAAGCGTGGGGCGTCGGTGGCATTTTGTCGTGTTCGAGCATCATCGCTGGAAAATCTATATGAGCGTAATGCTAAGGTATAAGTCACGGTACGCTGATTTTTATTTCCTTGCACGTTTTCCAGAGATTGTTTCATTCAGTCGTCTCCATTGACCCCCCCCTTCCCCCCCCGAGGCAAGGGGGGAGCGGACGGCGCCCCGGGGGGGGTTTCGGGTATTTGGTAATACCCTGGGAACTTTGCCGCCGAGATGTTCCTCCTCGGCAACGTGTTACGCTAATCGTTTAGGAGAGAAAAACTGAAAAAACTGGATGAATCGCCGTCGTTTTCTTTTCTTTTTTTGCCCGATTTTTTTTCTCTCTTTTTTTTTTGTTACTCCTCGCTCTTCCACACGGCAAACGTGTACCGGGACCGGTTTTTCTGCACACTCTCGCTCATTCTGTCAACGGTGTACCTGCCCCGGTACCCGGGCGTCTCGCCATCAGATAAACGGGAAAGCAACGGACTTTGGGCGGCATCCGTTTCTCGAACGCGCTCGGAAAACGCGTCGCCGTTTTCCCGAACGTGCCCCTCCCGGACGCGGAGGGAATGCGGGAGAGGAGCCTCCGCGAAGGATCCAAGGGGAAATTCCCGATTTTCGCTGCGTTCCCCGTCGTGGAGATGCGCTTTTCGCGAATCCGATCCACGCCGGATGATTATTTACGTGTTGCATCCAAGAGAAACTGGATCCGTTTTTATCCGTTTAATAATAATGTCATGGACTTGCGGTTCGCGTCCGATTGCACTCTCGAGCGAAGATTGTCCGAAGTCTGCCTCGGTGGGATGCATCGGATTATCCGCGTTGGTGCCACTTTTTTTTCTTCTCTTTTTAAGCCATTCGGCGACTTCGGTCCGCGAGGGAAAATCCGGACGAAGCGTACGTGCCGCGGGAGGCTGCAGCAGCGTGCCTTCGAACCAGACTCAGATGCTGAATCCGGGCAGCTGCCACGGCGGACGCCCCGTTCGAAAGCCCGCAATGTGGAAAAGTTGTAACGCATCCAACTGGACGATGCTCGGCACGTAACCGAAAATACGGTTCAAAAATTCCCCCCCCCCATCCCCCGGTCTCCAAATGTAAACAGCCATTAATATAAATCTTCCACTATTATACTAATAAAATAGTAGTATATATTGCAATTATAAAAATTGCTAAAACTCTATTAAGTGATTTGAATATTTATTTTATGTGGCAGAATGTTAATAGCTCAAGGTAGCAACAGTAATATTAGTAATTTAGGTGACTTAATGATCAAGAGAGTTTTTTACTTAAAAATTTAGATTATTTAATGGCCGATAAAACCATTATATATTGTCTTTTCGTCCAGATCGTTAACGGGGTATAAAAATTTAATGCCGTTTTACCCCCGAAGTGAAATTGCAGGAGATGAGAGAAAAGGATCGCGGTTCCAGCAAAGGGTGTTCGTGGCGCGTTTTGGCAGAGGCGCAAATGCGGATCCTCCAGGACGCTCCGGTCGGAGGACGCCCCCCGAAGGGTTCCCCGTTTCGCGGGTAACCGAACTGGCCGCCCGCGTCGAGACGTTTCCCTCGCCGTGCGGGACCCCAAGCCGCGACGTACCTGTGGAAGCGGAGCGCTTTCCAAAGGGTTATTTCACGGGTGATCGCGTACAAAGAGGCGAAACGATCCCGAGTGACGGCTCCGAGACCGGAAAGCGCCCGAAAACCCCTTCGCCCTAACATCTCTTTGCGGCCGATCGGTCGCGGCGCGTGCCGCGTTTCGATCGCGGTACTTTTTTAACGCATCCCGGAGCGACCGCCTCGATCGGATCGAGATCCCCGCGATTTATCCCAATGCCGAGCGATCTGTTACTTCTCCTTGAGATCGGCCGCCGTTTTCCTTCCTCGTTCGAGGAGCGATCATAGATCAAGGCGACGAAAAGAAAGGAGAGAGAGAGAGAGAGAACCATCGATCGAAACCGTTCGAGAACTGGATCGGGACGTGCCGAACGGTCGTCAATCCCGGCGTCGGGCTCGTCTTGACCCGTCCGACTCCCCGATCACGGCCGAATCCGCGGCCTCCGCGACCCAAACTCTGCTTTTTCTCTCTCCCGGGCGACTGCTGCGGGTCGCCTCATTTGCAAACAATCAGCTCGTCCTTGGGCGTCGCTAAGGCCGGCGTGGGAGGAACCGGAGCCGGGTACCGGCGGCCGCGATGGAAGTTCCGCACCGCGGTGCTCTTCGTCGGGCTGCGCGCGGGCTCCTGGAAGAAGGCAAGTGGGAAGACCGCGACGACTGCCGAGTCATCGTTGTCGTGTCTTCGGATTGTGTTTTACCAATTTTATTTATTTATTATCATTACATTTTTTTTTACCTCTCTCTTACGAAGCAAAAGGACCGACCTTGTTACCATTGAAGATCTGTAAACGTTAGTAGGTCGCTCCGGTAAATTATGGACCGTTTGTCATTATCCATCATCCGGCGCGGCGCTGCAGAGGAGGACCGATGGCTCGGCATCGCCTACGACGCCCTTAATGCCATCGAATATCGGCCTCACCAATAAAATTAGAAGATGGAGGAAGGAAAAAATTGTTTCGTGCCTCAATCCTTTCACACTAATCGGGTTCTTTTTTTCCTGTCCCTCTCTCTCTCATTTGGTCCATTGTTGCAGCAGGTTTATTATTGATGATGAGGTTGCGGAATGGAATCTTAACCCGATACCGGGCAAATTACCTTCGGGATAAGTCAAAAGCTTTTGTCTTACAAAAAAAGCCCACAACCGGATAAATTATGGGCAATACGAGACATGCGGGTCAAATAACTAACGCACCATTAGCACCTAAAATGCCATATTTTAAAATATCTAGCTCGGATCCAAACGGTTTTCCATGATATAAATTTAAAATTTAAAATACGACAGGAACCATTTAACTTTATATTTCTCAAATAGCGGCTAATTTATGTAAAATAAACTTAAATTTATAATCGCACTCGGTTATAAAGACAACTTAAGGACTCGTCTTCCACATTTTATTTTACACCGGGCTTGGCTTGATATGAAGGTAATTTATTTTTTAAAATGGTTTATAGCCGTTGCATATTATTGATATATATATATTTTTAAATGAATGTATAAATATATATATATATATAAATCTGTACTTTACTCCCAAAATTTTTTTTTTTTGCGCATTTTAAGATTATCTAATAATAATGTGTTGTATTGATCCGGTTTTAAGATGAAGAACTGGAAATCATTCTTCAAGTGTACATTAATATACTGTGTTCGAAAAAAAAAAAGGTGCCCTGCGAAATAGTTGTTATGGGTACCGAAGAAGTGGTAGATGATGACGATGACGACTGCGAGAGAGACGGCAACGAATGCGGTTTCTGGACCTGATACGTCCGTCTGTAGGAGGGCTCAGACCATTCTTCTTCCTATTCTCCGCTTAATACAAAGGTGTCATCTGGCACTCTTAAATTAATAAAGAAAAAAAAAAAAGTTCTTTTAATTGAACTTCATCACACACGTCCATAATTGCAATCCTTGCAACAAGTTCAATGTCGATTGCCGACGTCGGATGTGCGGAAACCTTGGATTCCTTCGCGGCAAATCGCTTTTCGGATCGCCGCGGACGAAGGCGATCGTCGAGCAGTGCCACCAAGCGAAAGGCGGTGAAAATTCGGATCCCCGAAGAAGGGATACCGTGCAGGAAGCGTGTCATCTTGCGCCCGTCAGACTACCCGAAAAGCAGTCCGGAGCAAAGCCGCCGTCGAAACTCTCCCGTTCGCGGTGAAACGTCTTCCGAGGCGTTCCGGACCTTTCCCCGAGGAAAGGGGGAAAACCGCCAAAGGCAGAGGCTTGCTCGCACGTCAAAAGAACGAAACCGTGATGCACAATGGCCATTGTAGTCTTTTATTCTACCAATAATGATGATGTTTGTCTAAGTGCTTTGTAAAGGTTCCCCGATTGAATGCGCCAGCTCTGGCAGTGCAGCTCCTGACCTTATGGCGCATATTTGGCGGATAATTCTTCTTCTTTTTTTACATTTTCTTTTCTTTCCTCCCCCCCCCCCCCGCATCTTATATAAGCAAAGCTGAATATTCGACATTGACAATTTGGGTTGACTGGGTCCGTGATCCCATTTGCCTTCACGTCCATCCATCAGAGACTTTTGCTTGAAATTAATGATCCGAGGCGTCAGGTACCGTCAAGCAAGCCCGACAACTTCCGAGGATTGCACGAACCGCCTTCCCCTCGTCTAAGGTTACATAAAATTGGGTTAAAACTATTTCCCACACAGATTAGAGAGTAAAGGGTAATCCAAGAGCCCGTGAACCGATGGGTCGGTGAGAGGATTTTTATGGACTTCTTGATATTCTCATTAATTTCTGCACTTCCTAGTCGATAGTACACTCATGCTAATTTTAATCATTAAAACTATTTCACATGCGCAAAGGCTTATACTTTTATTCTTTTAAAGTAATTACGCATGCGTATAATATATATATATATGTATAAGTGCTCATTGTTAACATTGTATGACGTATCTACGGGTGTAACTTATTTCCCATTAACCTGAAGAGATCAAGAACGGTCTGTACGAAGGTCAATAACTAACGTTGAAATATTTTCGGGACGTAAGGCGTCAATCGCTCTTCAACAAACCAATTTCCCATTGTTTAAAGTTAATTAATAAACTCATAATTATATATATAAAAAAATTATATACATAATACATATAAGTGAGATAATGGATTCGGTTTTTTTTTTTTTTTTTTTAAACCCAGGTACGTGAACATGCCTTGCACGGTACGTCGTACGAAGCATTTAACTCGATCACGTCCTCGATAGACGAATTTTTACCTTCTTTATGTCCATTCGCGAATAAGGAGAACAAAAGGTAACGCGTCGCATTCATGAATCGCTCGTTAATGCGCGGGGTCAAAAACGCGGGATTATTTTGGGTGTAAAGTTCAAGATGTGGAAGAAATCCCCGGGTGACGAACGAGCACAGGACACAGCGTGGAAAGTAACGTGTAAAAGTGAGCCGAGAGAGAGAGAGAGAGAGAATGGAACGGAGCAGCAATCTCCATAACAAAAACCCGTGTGGAGGTACCCGAAGTACCTGCTCGGGTAGATCGAGCTCCGCAAGCTAAGCATTCGAGACGCGAGATGAATGGTGCCGCACGTCTGGTCCGCTTCCTCGCAAGTCAAGCATGGGGGACTCGACAGGTGAATGAGGCAAGTGAGAAAGGTCGTGAGAACCTGAGTCTACCAAACTGAAAAACTCGAATCCAATAAATGCGGCGACTTTGAAGCGCCATTCACAGTCGAATTATCTGCGGGCCATCACTCTCCTGCGGCAGGTTTTCCGTTTCCGCCGGCGTGTCCTTCCTGCCCCGTCCGACGGGGCGCCGAAACGCGCGTCGGGCGACGAAAAGCGACGCAAGCGCGAGGGGAAAGCCCCCGCGCCGCGGCGAAGCTTCCTTCCCCCGCTCCCGGGGAGCTCCCTCCGCGGAAAGCGCGGGAAAATCTCGAAACCGAATCCTCCCCCTTTCGCGATCGTTTTTTTCTCGCAATCTTTTTCGTCGGCTAGTGCCACGACGACGACCGTGCTTCCGGGCCGAGTTCGGTAATTCTCCGCATATCCCGACACGTCGATTTGCACTAATAAAATCTTAATCCACGTCCGTTTTTTTTTCTTTTTTTTTTTTTTTTTTTCCACCAGCGGGCGATTGATTTATGAGAGTGGTCTCTCTCCCTCTCTCTCTCTCTCTCTCTCTTTCTCTCTCTCATAAACCTGAAACTGGAATAAATTTCAGATTATCCACGATGTTTGATTTTAAAAAGAGATCCATTCGGAGCAGTTCGATAACATGCGCGGTGCCAAATCGAAAGCGTCAGCATCGGACTGGGAGCGAATCGCTGCCGTTTTGGAAGCCGGCGAAAAATCGAGAGTCGAGAGAGCACTTTTCAATTTTTCGCGGCGCAAATTTCCGGCTCCATTTTTCGCTTCGGAGCGGGAAAATTTTCAAAAACGAAAAGAATCTTGAATGCATTAAACGCATACATTTTTAACGGTGCTTGCTGCGGATTAGGAAAGTCACGGGCCGGCTGAGGGGGGCGCGATGGGGAGGCGTGCGGGGGGGAGGCGAACTTATGGAAATTTTCTGATTAACGCAGCGACTTTTCTTTTTTTGTAATAGGAGACAATTGTCGAACAAAGTCATGGCAATCCACTACCGCAAGAAGAGCAACCAAATGATATGGAAATGCCACAGTTGAATCATTAAAAATCATGAGCTACCTAGTGACACGTTTTAATGAATTTTAATATCTTTTCAAATGGTCCACGTCTCGTATAAATTACCTTGGGTAATTGGTCATTTCAAACATATATATACATATATATATATATATATTTTTTCTCTTCTTTTAATGAAATCCATGCGTAAACCTTTTAATGTCATGACATTTAGGATGCTTTTCGCATTTCCTACCTCACACGAATTATCTGCGGCCGAGCTGGTAATTGACTGTTCGAGGTATTTTCGTCGCTCCCCCGTTTGCCTGCGCCCTTTCGAGGCTGCTCCCCGGGGGGGAAGGCACGTCGAAATCGAGTTACCTCGGGGCAGAGAGCTCAGGTATCAGAGAACCTCGGTTGAAGGGACAAAAGGGGAAAAAAAAGGAAAAAAAAACCTACCAAATGCTCCCGTTTAACCGATTCACGGTTTGTCAAACATATAATTAGGTCTCATCATCCGACCATGTAAGGCCGATAACTATTTCTAATGAATTATTCATGAGGTTGAAGAACATCTTCAGTTTTTCTCTAGCAAATAAAAAAAGAAAAAAAATATATATATATATATATAATTCGTAATCGATTCCGCGACTGACTTTCTCCATCAAAGGTCCTGGAGGAGAGAAAAAAAAAAAAAGAAAAAATTAATATCGGAGCCATTCTCGTTATTTACAAGCGGGTTTCACTTGCGAATAATTTGCTAAATTTATTGTCGGTTTGTAGGAGTTATGTCGACTGCGACTCGCTCCGGGCTCGCTTCATTAGTTTTAATAGATAAATAAAATGAACGGCAGTTGGGATCTGACCCGAGAAAAACGTGTTCGTCGTTAACCGTGCCGAGAAAAGGGAAGAAACCGCCGACGGCAATCGTGTCGCCCGCGAAAATCGTTCCCCTCCCTCCGCCGTCCCCGGAGGCGTTTCCGCCGGGAGCCGAGAGTCCTTCCGGCCGCCGTTCGAAAAGGCGGTAAAAGCGGCGGGAAAATTTGAAAACAGATCGCGCGGGTTTTTGCCGCCCGCCCCCGGCGGAAATCCCGGTCAAAGCGAGGCGAACGGATTCCGACCGCAACGCGGGACGGAGCCGCGGACCTCCCGAATCAAAAGCACTTCTCGAAATTTTCCCGTTCGCTTCGAGTTCCCCCTCCGCCGGCCCCCGGACAAGTTCCCCCGCATCAGAAGACCTCGATTTCGAACGTTCCGTTTCGGAATCCGAGCAGCGAACGAATCTCGGATGAAGTTTCGAGTGGCGCGATTTGTTCCAAGGGTTGGAACCCCCGGGGGTGCGGAAAGGCGAACGTTCGGCGTCAAAATTTTCCTCCGTGAAAAACCGGATTTCGGGACGGGAGTGAAAAAAAAAAAAAAAAAAAAAAGTTCATTGAAGTGAGTTAGGTGCCCTCTTGAAACTGGTCTTCATCGTTCTTCAAGTTTCTCGGAGAATGCCCCAAAGTGTCTTTTCAGTCCGTGAGTTTGTTTCCGTTCAGTTTCCCTCTCCCCTCGCCTTCAAAACGATCGCCATCGCACACGGAACGTATTTCAGAGATGAAGTTTTATAAACGATTCCACTAGTCACGTCCATAATTATCAAATCAAGGGCCCTATTAACGTCATTGCTGTCTCGGCTGGATCTTCTTTTTTTTTTTTTTTGAAGTGATATCAACGGGGGGAAAAAATAAAAAGGTGAACAAAGGGCCCTTGCATCCACTCTCGCGTTACTCTCCTTTTTCCCGGCCCTTTTTTCCGTTCGAGAGAAGAAAAAACGCGAGAGGCAAACGGGCGACGTACACCGCGGCCTTATATAATCGCCGCTTACCTAACGCTTGCATCAACCAACGTCCGGCAGATCGTCGAGCTACCAAATGTTGGGTATCACCGAACCTAACCCAACCCTGCGCCCGATCCTTCGCGCTTGTTACCTAACCGCAGCTTATAAAAATATGCGGTTCTTATTGACAACCGGAAAAATCGTTTAACATTTATTCAATCTGTTTCCGGTTTTCTCCCAGGAAGCGATACATTTTCCAAGCGATTTTACTCATATTTGAACTGGAATTCTTTTCGCCCTGTTGATATGCGTTCTGATAACTGTGCATCCCACCGATGCATAGTTACGGTCTTTTTTCATATAAAAAACGTACGTGATGTTAGGTATCACGCGAGAGCGCTCCATTCCAATACGTTAATATATATATTTGCATGTAAATGAATAAAAAAAAAATTTCACGTTAATAAATGCGATGCGTAATTAATATATAAATATATGAAAAGTATGTTATATGCCACCGCCGATGTACGTTCATGTTTTTCCGAAGCAATTTCTTTCGTTTCGCGTTACCCGCCAGATACTGAATATTTTAAGGGAATGCAGAATTTGAGAAAAAAAGAAATTTGTTTTTTCCCCTTGAAAATATTTTTTCAGTGTTAAGTGCAAATATAGTAAATAATTTTCTGGTCGAAAAATGCGTTGTGAAAGCAAATATATTTACTAAATTTCATAATTGTTAATAATCTTATTTATTCATGTTCCTTCTTGCATATCGTCCATTAACGAGTTTTTTTTTTTTTTTTTAATATAGCTAATTGTAATACATATATATATGCATAATGATAATAAATGTTATTTCCCTATCATTATATAACAAGAGCTTGGCTCAACCGCAAAGTGATGATATAATCGGGTGTTTTTTCCGAAAATAAGTCGATGTGAAGGGCGGCGACTCGATCCGGCCGCCCAAATGTAGCTGCAGCTTCGAATTTTCTTCGGATCAAACGGTTTACGCTTTGCGCTTTGAGACGCATCGTTCGGCCGGAAAACCGAACGGAGTTTCCGCTTCGCATTGCGGCCGGATGCTGGGAACGGGAAAGAGTTCATCCGTCGGTGAGCGATCGGAAGGCTGCAACTTTTGCGGCCCCGCGTTTACCTTTCCGTTTTCGTCTGTCGAAGGAGCAAAAAATCGCGGGGTTTAACCCGTCGGCGAAAGCTTTTCCGCTTTCAGGTTTCGATTTTCGGCGAGCCCGCGGGCTCGGAGAGTGAAAGAAAGGGGGAGCGGGAGCGAGGGAGAGCGATCGACTGGCAAAATCGCATCGCGGAGGCTTTCGGTCCGGGGGCGCCTGGGAGCGAGGGAGAGCGATCGACTGGCAAAATCGCATCGCGGAGGCTTTCGGTCCGGGGGCGCCTGGGAGCGAGGGA
>JAOWBB010006393.1:0-27412 GCA_028565995.1 Ricinus marginatus | reverse complement strand
CCTTTCCTTTCCCCCCCCCCCCCCCCCCCCCGAAAACCAGTGCTTTGCAACCTTCTTCGGTCGCATCGGAGGAAGGACACTTTTCAAACGTCGCCGCCTGCTGCCGACCGCCAGCTTTCAGAATAGCCGCCGACGATTTCGCAGGATTTTCCATCGCGCAGCCCGAGCGACGGAAGTTGAGGTTGAAGGAAAGGCATCCTCGAGTCGATTCATACGGAGAGAAACATTGGCAACCACTGCCTTTCCACTTCGGCCGAACGGTGGCTTTGGCCCCGGGGACTTTCGCACTCCGCGTTCAGACCGTCCGAGCTTCCCGGCAAGGATGACGAACGGGATACTCGCGGAGTATTTCGCTCGATCTCAGTTCCACGGGTTGCGTTTCGTGGCGGATTATCGCCGACACCGGCTCGAAAGGTAAATTCCCGAAGGATTTCCGGGGTTTCCACGGTCGGGGTCGAGCATCACCATCCGGTTGTCTGCACTTTCAGGTGCTTTTGGTTCCTCTGCATTTGCGCCTCGTGGTACGGTTGCTGCCTCCTCGTGGCATCGTCGTGGGAGTCTTTCGTGCTCGACCCTCTCAGTTTCGGCACGGAAACGACCTACATCACGTGGAACACGTCTCTTTTTTCCGTGACCGTCTGCGAAAGTGAAAACATGGACAGCATAGGAAACAAAGCGGAGGAGTAAGGCTCGCTTTGCTGGATCTTGTTGCACTGCGATCCAGAGAAGAAAATGAAATTGGTAAGGATCGAAGTCCGAGCATTTCCGACGTTTTATATGCATATTTTGTTAATTTTTTTTAGATTATACGGAGATCACGACTGGAATTTGAACGACATCATCAAGGAAATTGCCTTCTTCAAGGGAAGCGCCTACACTGCTGCCGAGTACTGCGGCGGAGGAGAGCTGGAGTGTCCCCGGTCGGGATTGAAGGAGTACGCATTGAAGGTACGACGGCTTTCATGGCGTGCGAACCTCGCGTCAGCGCGAAAAGACGGTAACGGTTATGTTATTCTGGGCAACACCCAGGGGCAAGGGTTGAAAGAGGTTCCTGGGAGGGGTTTTCATCGAACTCGGAAATGGTTCGCTACTAAAACGTGGCGCTTTTGCAGTTCAGGAGCAAATGCGAGGAAATTTTCAAATCCTGCAAGTGGATGAACGAAGAGCTTGACTGCTGCGGACATTTTCAAACTTTGGAAACCGAACTGGGGCCATGCTTTACCCTCAACTCCATCCAGACTCGGTAAGAGCCATTAAAAAGCGCGGACCGACGAAGCAAACCTGAACTGGCGCTTTTCGACGTCGCTTCGCGGGGGGGGGAATCAATCATAAAGCACAAATTTTCCCGACGTGCTCGGGTTATTAAGTGTTCCCTTTGACATTTAGGTAAATGTTTTCTTTTTCCGCGATAACATCAGGTACAATTTTCGGGTTCCGAACGTGCGAGAAATGAAAAACATCGTCGATCATGAATATATATGTTATTTGGAGAGTGAAAGGCGGAAATAACAAAATGGTTGGTGCTGTTGAGTCAATTGTTCTGTTTTAAGGAATCCCAGACCAGTTTCCTTAACGTCCAACAGAATGACCGGTCCCGGTGCGCTAACGTTGCAGCTTTTTGTTCCAACGAACGTCTACGTTCACTCGCCAGCGGACGTTCCCTTCCTGAACACGATATCCGCCGAAATGGTGGAGGCACGACTGGGTACCCACAGCATAATCGAATACGGAATCACGGAAATAGTTAACGAAGCCGAAGTGAGTGATGCAAAACCTTTGTCTTTCATCTTGATCTTCGGACGAATTTTCTTTTTCCCATGTTTCGGATTGTGGTTTCCTCAGGTTCGCAGGATCGACATCGGGAGACGACGGTGCCGTTTTCCCGAGGAGAACTACCTCGCCAGGTACGATCGCTACAGCTACACGGCCTGCGTCACCGAATGCAGAGCGAAGGAGCAGAAGAAACTGTGCAACTGCAGCTCCCATTTCACTCCAAGATCGGACGCAGATGGTTTATAATCCGAAATTTCTTACGATTTTAACAGTACAGAGATTCCTTTTTCCTCGGGACGAAAGCCGGCAAAGCAGTGTGAATCCCCCGGTGGAAGGAGCCTTCTGCATTTCTTCTTTTCAGATCGGGGCAGCGTTCGGGGAAGGAGACCATCCGGGGCCGGCTTTCGATCTGGGGAAACCGGGGAAGGCCTCGCGACACGTTCGGTGTCGAGATATCATTGCCATTGTTAACGATTGCACTTAAAACTGTTGACAGGAAGCGGTGGGATTTGCGACCTGGAAGGCCTTCTCTGCCTGGAGAAAAATTCCCGTCTCCTGACTTTCATCGTGAATCCCTGGTCTGCGAAACCGGGACTGGTCTGCTCCTGCTTACCGGGTTGCTCCGAAGCGGAATACGACATCGTGAAGCTGACAACTTCCGAGTAAGCCGCTGTCATGATTTCCCTTTCCAAATTAAATTCGCCTGTCGTCGTCCTCCCGCAGGATTTGTTTTTATTCTTTTCCACACTCGCCCCATTCCGTGCGTTCAAATTAAACGCGTATTACATTATTTATTGATAAAACATTGCTGGCGCTGAAAGCAAGTTTCGCTTAAACCGCCCGGTTTTTTTGCCCTCGCCTATTCCACTTTCTGCTCTGCGGGAAAAACGATTGGACCGGGGAAATTTTCCTGGGCACCTCCAAAGTGACTCGCGTCGGACGGAAAAACCGGGGAAATTCGTGTTTTCCGCCGCGGGACAAAATCGCACTTTGACGGATCCGAACTGTTTCTCCCACTGAAGGAAAATGAACCGTTTGCAATCGGTTCGCGTGCCTTTTTGCCTTTGCTCGGGTCTCCGCTGCCGCCGGGTCGGTCTCCTTCTGCACAAAGTCGACTTAGTTTATTTTTTTTGCCCCGCAGGATCGACGCCGGTCTTTCCGTCGTGGAGCTGGCCGTGAATCGCTTGCCTTCCGTCAGACTGAAGAGGAACGTGGTGCGGAGCAGCCTGGATCTAGTGGGTGAGCCGGAAAAGCGTTGTTTTTCGTCCCGCCTTCCGCTAGGGAATGCTAAAAGCGACCCGTGATCCGTTTCCTCTGTCGGACAGTTTCGATGGGAGGCACCGTCGCTCTGTTCGTCGGTGCGAGCCTTCTCAGCTTCGTCGAGGCGATACACTTTTTCACCCTTCGACTGTTTCTGACGGGCTGGATGAAGAGGAAGAAAAGGAAGGCGAGGCAGCGAGCAACGTGAACCTCTGTCGGAAATGCAATTTTTACTGGTCGAGGAAAAGGATACGAGATGGATGTGTCCGTCCCTTGATTGATCTGTTCGCTTGCGTGTTTGATGAATTCGACATCCACCGGAAATTTATTACGTTGTTAGTTTTTCCAACAGATTTTGCGCCACTGCATCGCCAAATTATTTTTCATAAAGAAGACCTTCCGTTTGGCAGATTCCGTTTAACCTAAATCGGTTTAAATGATGAAAAATATTTTTTCCTTTATTTTTAAATCAAAGATTAGAATATCTCTCATTCACTGCATCGCCATCTTTGATGTGTGAAAACTGAAAATTTAGCTCGTTAATTTATTTATTACACCTTCTTAATTTTAATCACTTAAATTTTGTCATTTTCTCGATCGAACAGGAAAATATATACGCAAACGTAAATTTCTAGATTTGTAACGTATGTGATTAAACTTTAAAACTGAATAAAAACTTTTGCAATGTAAGTTACAATGTCTAAAGTTGACAATTTTCATCCTGCGACTTTTTCCGATTGTTTTTAACGAAATACCATCGAACGTACTTACCGAAAAATGTTTCTAAACTTTTACGTGAACGCCAATAGTTCTAGCATTGTTACTGTGCATAATTTGACGAGAAAAAAAAACTATTGTAAGAAAATATATTTTATTAGTTTTATTTACTATAATTTTCGGAAAACATGAAGTGGTAATCTTTTTGCGCGAATTATATCGGCAATCAATTTTTTTCCTTTAAATCATATTTACGTGTTTATTGTATCGCTTAGGTATCATTGAGTTTTCAAAAAAATAAACGATAAAACGAAGGTAAAATAACAAATTTGATAAATATGCAAGCTAATTAACTTTAAGAAAAAATTTCCCTATTATGTGGTTTTTGTACAAAACGGGCAAAATCTATTAAGGAGGTACAAATATGTTCCTAATACATTTTTACTATTAACCAATCCTGACTGTGTTCGAGGGGCTAAGCCTACCTATAAGGTTGAAACTGTACCGATATGGCAGAATGCTCCATTTAGGGGCAACATTATATTATACCATCGTCTAAGGGGTGGTTTCATCGTGTGAAAAATAGAAGCAAAAAATTCGAACCAGAGCGCCGATTCTGTAATTACCACGAAGTTGTAAGGGGTGTTTTCGATATTTTTTTCATCCCCTAATTAAAAGCCTCGGGACGTGGAACAATTTCCTTCTGTTGTTCCGAAAAAAAATGGTGCGTGGCCCGTGCCTTGCCGAACGTTTTCCTTCCACCACTTTTTGGTTTTCATCTCCTGAAGTATCAGCTTTGAAATGGAAACTTAGTCCTTGTCAGTCTGCAGTTAACCCGGGGAAGAAGCTTTGATCGGATTTTTTCCCGGTTTCCGTCGGAGCACAAAGCGATCCTCAACCTGGTTTCCCCTTGGGCGAGCATCGCTTGGCTGCTGCTGCTGCTTTTGCCGCAGCAGCAGCGAGCGGGCCACGTGAAGTTGTTCACGTCCGGATTTTTAATGAGTCCGTAATGAAATTACGGAAGGATATTGAAATTTGAAACCAACGATGGTTATTCTTCTTCTTTTAAAAAAAAAAAAAAAAGACAAGAAAATGGTCATCCCTTTTGGAAAGACGTCTTTGCCTTCAGGAAAGGTTTCTCATCACCACTGCAACCACTCAAGTACTTTTCAACGAAAAATAATCATCCATCCCCACGTGAATGGGGCTTATCTCGTACTTTGCTTTTATCGCGACAGCCTTTTTGGTTATTATAACCAAATATATATTATATGTTGATTTATTTCTGTTGTCAGTTGCGTTTTTGCGTTTTCAATTCATTGCACTCTACACTTTTGCCGAATTTCTCGACTTGTCCGAATCTCTCTGGAGAGCGCCTTGCTCGCTCCTGACCGGGAAGATCCGTGCCCGCTTCGATCTCGTCGTAGAAGACGTCGGAATCGTCGGACGTGGAAATTCGGTTCTCTCCGAAAAAAGCGTGGCCCCCCTGGAAATTGAAAACCGTAGACCGCCTGACCGGCTCGCTGCCGGCCGATTCCGCTCTCAGCTTAACCTCATAGAACTGGGAAAAGTCGTACTTGCCGTGGACGTCGCACAGGGTCGCTCTGGAGTCGGAAATGACGTCGTCTCCTTTTTCGATGAGCCGACGCTCCTCGTCCGAGGCGTCGCCCAGAGCGTCGAACTCGGTTTCGATGAACCCGTTTCTTTCGCAGAAAAGCGGGATGTTCTCGTTGGAAGGCAAAAGGAAACACTTTTTCGCGGCTCCGACAACGTTTTTTTGGAAATCCGACATGACCACGGGGAGCCCCCCCTTGACGACGCCCTCGGAGGATTCCGAATTCCGTCCGGCTGTCTTCCGGTTCTCGGAGTCGCACATTTTCGACGGATTGGGCGTCGCACCGTTCTCGAGCCGCGGCTCGTCCGATATCTCGCGGGATTTTTCGGCTATCACGTTGGTCAACTTCGGTTTGGGCCTGTCGCCGCCGCACGCCGGCTCCGCTTTGTACGTTTTGCATTTCTCGTTCCCGAAGTAGCCCAAATCGATGCTCTTGTGAAACCTGACGGACTTCTTAAAATCCAGCCAATAATCCTGGTTATAGTTAAGATATGTGTCCTGGAGGCTGATTTTCCTCAGGAACGCCTTCCTCTTCATCTCCGCCAGGTGCCTGCTGCACTTGGGCTTGGTCTTTGCGTCGCATTCGAAATCTGTCTGAACGGATTCGTTTTTTTTCGTGGCAGCTTCCGTAATTGGCACTTTCAGGTACAAATCCAGTTCCCTCTCGTCGTACAAACTCACTTTTTGCTTTTTTAAAGACGTTCTACTGTATCTCTTTGGCCTTATTTCTTGAGGAAGAATATCTTCTAGGATTTCCCGCTTGTCCTTCTTTTTCGGTGACGGTATGCGATGCACCAAGATCTTCTCGCTGGAAGTTTCCTCGTCGTTGCAGTACAGATCCTTTTCTCCGACGAAGAAGAGCGGTTCCAACTCGGAATTTGACGACTCTCCGTCGTATCTCTTCTTGACGTGGTCGGCATTTTTCTTGCTTTGACAGAAATTATAGCCCGCCGCGCAGGCGAACAAACTCTGTATGGAATCGCTGATGTTCTCCAGGGAATCTAAATACTTTTTACTTTCGATTTTATCGTACCGAATAAAATCCATTTCGGAGTCCCTCATCCTCGAGTAGTGGGCGCACTCGCAATCCCCGGAAAACCTTTCCTCTGCGGCTTCCACGTCGATTCTTTCTTCGTTCGCGTTCCTCTCCACGGTCGGCACGTTTATTGTGACCACCTTTTTGTCCGGTCCGTCACTTCTCGGTTGATTCAATTGGCACAGCACAATCGATTCTGCGGAACTGTTTTTCTGCGGGTAGGAATGAGTGATTACCTCCGGGCATTCGCCGCGTTCGCAGTCGGAGCCTACGGCAGTGCGAAAACCGCTCGAAGGTGTCCTCAGTTTCCACCTCGCCTTTTTCGCGGTGGACTTCTCATCGTAACAATTTGACGACCACCGCATATGCTGGTCGTCGTCGTCGCGTAAATGGCAGCATGAAAGAAATTGATGTCTTATATTATTTACAATGTTTAACATACTCCTAATGCTAGACTAACAAAGCACTGCCAGCATCAATTAACAAGCGTGTGTGTTTTAACAGAGGTCTGACAACAAAATATCGATAACTGCCCCCGAATTTGGCACTTTTCGATTAACCTGTCTCCTTATGCTCGCTGCATAAATCTCGTTAATTTCGCCTTCGTTGCTTACGTGGTTCTTTGGTTCTTTCACCGTAAAATGAAAACCCCCACGTAATAAATATCGTCGTTTAAACAGAATTTTCTGATCGTGAACGTTTTCAAATTCAGAAATCGATTGGTTTGAGGATGGTAAATGCCCTTAGCGGGGAAAAAGTTCGACCTTTTGCAAAAACCGAATTAGAAACCTTCAGCACTATTACGAACGCTGAACGGAAGATTTAATTTTGAGTTCAAATGATAAAATAACAATGGAAGTCAAGATCCCGCGGATCTCAAAACGTGAACCTTATAACAAGAACAGAGATTTTAATGGTGGGATTGAGCTATTTCCCGGAGAAAAATTTCCAAAAATGTTTTTTTTTTTGTTATTTTAATAATAATTATCAGGAAGAGTATCGGTTTCACTTCCTATTTCAAGTAAAAGTATTAAAATTATTTACCTCTTCTATTAAGTTGAGTATGCTTTTCATGAAATGAAAAGAAGTTTTCTTGATTCCCCTAAAAAACTCAAATAATTTAAATTCAGGGGCATTTAACATATATATATATTTTTTTTCATTTAGTCATTTATGAATTTAGTGAATTGTTAAAAGCCTTTGCTTGCCTCATTAAAAAATTTTATTTTTATCTATTGCGTCGAGCCAAACAAATTACTTTGTCCTAAAAATAGTGAAACATTATTGTGATATGAATAATCATTGAAAAATAATTTTTTTTCTTTTTTTTATTCATACACTCGTTTCTACAACATACAGGACAGACCTCGAAAGCCATGCTTGTTCTTTTTGATGCACGTATATTTCGGTTTTGTTTAAGCATATTGCATTGTTTGCAACTAATAAGTATTTACTGAACATTGCAGTTACTTCGGTATCGATTACTTCACCAGCCAATTCGGTTTCCATATGAGTTTCCCACTTCGTCAGACGCCGCACTCTTGACAATGGTAAGAAAAGATGGAGCACTTGCAATACAATAATTTCGTTCGATATGTTTCCATTGCGACGTACGTGATTTTTTTTTCCCTTTCCAAAATTCGTGATTTAACACGTCGTTTTAATCAAAAGACGGATGAAGGAATATTTTCCGTGGCGCATCCTTGCGGAAAAGCGAAAATTTCGCAGCCGAAAAACCAGGGGGGTGGTAAAATGAGGCTCTTCCGGGCGGCACTACTCTTCCCCGCTTAAGCCGCGTGGAACGAAACTTTTCCGGATGCTCTATCCCCGGGGGATGAGGAGAGCCAAAGGGTAAATCACACGGAGAGGTGAAGCCCGAAAGGGCAGTGCGTGTGTGCAGAAGGAACAGCGTGTGATTGCCAAAAATGTCAATTATCTAAAATAACAAAAAATTTGAAACGAGAATGCAAATGCGGATCATGCACCGGAGCATTAAAAAAAAAAAAAATAGAAAAAAAAATGAAAGAACTGGGGCGGGGGAGGATCGGAGAAAGAAAAAGGAAGCACGGAAAAGAAAATGCGGAAAAGTCAGAAAAAGGTTTTTCCTTTTCCTGACCGTATGCATTCCCATCGGAATTGAAATTTTAGATCTTACTGAATGTTAAGTATCGTCTGCGCGATGCAACAAAGCAAATCGACAACCGCAATCCCTGGTTCTATCGGGTCGGTTAAAATGAAGACAATGATCAACTAGGCAGCAGCCCTCCTGAATCATGGAAAACATACGTTGACAATTGGTTAATATCTGCAACATCCGATCAATAGTCCTGAACTCGATGATCATTTCGCCTGTCGTGCGCCCCGGGACGAAAAGGTTTTCCCGCAAAGGTCCGGCAATGGACGCCTGGAGGTGCCCAAAGTCCACTCCGCACGGCAGCGGTGCAGGGGTGCGTGGTGCGCCTCCGGATTTCCATTCTCGAAAACCGATTGAGAAAATCCCGGCCGACCCCGTGCCGGGTTTGTCGCAGGGACGACCCACAACTCTGTGCGTCGCAATGTTCGTTCCAGCAGTTGCCCATCGCGGTCCCGAACGCGGGACGTTCCAGGTTTCTTGTTCGTTTCCGATTTTCGCGGATCCGAACGCGGGGGTGCAAATGAATAAAACGAGGGGCGTTTAAACGCTTGCGCGACATTTTGTCGGAGGAATTCTCCTTCGGTTTCTGTACAAGCTTGCGAGATGCAAGTTCGCATCCCGCCTCAACTGAATCTCCTCCGAACGAGGATTTTTTTACTGTTCTCTGATTCTGGGGCTGTCCACTGGACAGCCAACGCGTATAATGATAATTTGTTCAAATTTCATTTCATTCTCTACACGGCCCCGCATTATATTTGAACGCCCCTCGTGTCCGTGAATCTAAAATATTAAATATTCCATTAGGCCGAAAAGTTAATTTATGAGCGAATTTTTATAGTTTTAATTAACAACAACAATTTTTATTCCTCATAACGTATGAAAAACCCACTTTTGTTTTGCATTTATTTTTAAAAATCTGCGAAATGAATTTTTTCATTTCCAACTATTTTTGATAACTTGTATTGCTGTATATTTTGTATATTGTGCCCCTCTCTCTTTCTCTCTCTCTCTCTAGAAAATGACGAGCTGCAATTAAACATTCGAATTTTCCTTTTTAATCTTTTAAATGGTCACTCGCTTTACCTATATCTTTCCATTTGATTTTTTTGAAAAAAAAATCGTAAAACAGCACCTATGAATAAAGAACATCTTCAGGTTTCATAAGCATTCAGGGCTTATGATATTTATCTGGATTATATTAAGTGTCGCTTAAACCATCTGAAAAAGCACTTCCCTTTCTTTGCTTTTCCCTGGTTTCGCTTCCACCGACTCGTGACATTCCTGTTGGCTCCAAAGCAAAGAGGAGATCCGCAAATTTCAGAGCGCGAACCGCAGAAATAAACGTGCCGATTTGGCACAACCTTCCGAACTCGCCTTTCCGAAGTGGAAATCGCGGCTGGTCGTTGGAAGGAAGACGAAATTTTCGGTTTACTGCAGTTCGCGCTTTGGGTTTCCGCCGCGTATGACTTTGGCGCAAAACGCGGACTATGGCAAAGCAACGGGGCGCGTTTTTGCCGCTCCCTGCGGGCGAAGGGTGCGGCAGCCTGCTCTCTCCGGGAAGGCATTTAAACGAAAATTCTCCTAAAACGCGAGGCATTTTAACAGCACGGCTGCAGGGGCAAGAGAGGAACCTAAAATATTAAATAATTCCTGGAGGGGGTGGGAAAAAAGGGAAGAAAGTCGCACGTGGGACGGTTCCGCCCTTGCATGACATCAATCCGAGTTTGTGACGTCCTTCAAAGGGAAGGAGTACGGGGTAGGAAAAGGGGACAAGAAAAGGAGGTTTCCAGTTTTTCCAGGGATGGTCGATGAAGTGATCCATTAAGGAACTGAAAAATCGAATAGCGACCCTCTATGAAAACATGATCGGAAATTCGGTATCGGGGAGAGGATCTGAACGTGATCGGAGAGACCGTGCAGAGTCACCGGGGTTGCAGATCCCACCAAGAGAGAAAACCTCAACTCTTAAATGAATAAATAATCATATTCCGGATAAAAAAAAAAAAAAAAACTCTTAAATATTCATTGTGTACCCGTATAAATATAATATTTTATCAATCAAAAGGCTGTTTTCTCGACTCTTATTCCAGCGGGAGGTTTGACACGTAAATAAACAGCATTGCTACTAATTTAAATAGCGGACAGAAAAAAAAAACCATCAAACACAGCGCACAAAAGCAATCACTAAAAAAAAAAATAAATAAATAAATAAATAAAACCAACTACACACGGATTAGTTTTATCATTCCAAAATGCATACATCAAAAGCGCTGTGTTTAACATCTATGTTTTTGATCAAACTCATGGGGTAGAAAAAAAAGCGGTGTAGGTTTTTCCTTTTTTTCGAGGCAACCCTTTTCTCAGACGACGACAGCATAAAAATGAAAAAGAAAAAAAAAATCCATTTGTTAGTGTTAACTGCGGCGGAATTATCGAATGAAAGACTCCAAAATGATGACAGTAACCGCGATCTTATTCTTGTTCGGTGCTTTGCACCATTAAAAGAAAGAAAATTCTCATCCTCGCATAAAGATTCTGCTGCAGCGGCCCGGGACGCGGCGTCGATCTTTGTAGAACCACCAGACGTGCACTGCTGCCGAGCAGCCTGGTCGGTCGCTGAACGGGAATTTAGATGAGCGCAACCGTACTACCTGCGGTTTGTGCCACCGTGGTTCTGCTAGGCCGGAACATTTAAAACCATAAGACACTCGAAAGAGAAGCTAAGATTTTAACTTCTCTCCTTAATCTCGGGGTTCCGGCGTTTCGGAAAGGCAACTGTATGAATTTTCTCTTTTTCCCTTCAGTTTTTTTCGCATTGATTCCAACGCGGCGGCTGCAGCGATAGGCGGCGAGAGCCCCGGAACGGGAGAAATCCACGCGGGATGTACATAATGAAATTGCTGCGGAATTTATTGCTGCAGCGCAGTTCGACGAATGGGGAAAGGCCGCAATACTTCCGAGAGGGCTGGGGAGGGTTTAACACCCTTTTAAAATAAAATCCCGGCAATTTGGGCAACTATTCTGTCGCTAAATCTGTCACGTCCGCCACCATGAGGCTTGACTCATGCAAAATGCAAATTAAACATAAAATCCAGAGCTTTTCCAGGCGTTTTACAAAGGAATCCACGCTCTACCCGTAAACGGGGAAAATAACCTGTTGCCTATTTATCGGGGAAAGGAGAAAATGAAAAATTTATGTCAAATGAGACGCCGAAGACGGTGGAAAAAGGAAGGAGAGCAAGAAAGGAATGGATCAAGCTGCGGCTTTTATATTTTTAAGCAATCTTTTAGAGTTAGCCGAAAGAGGAGATGTGAAAATGGCCAAGTTTAATTGAATTTTCGACCCGGCAGCTTCCTACGTTTTCGCCTACGGTTCCCACTTACCGCGTGCTTAAACTCGGGGGAAGTTCAGGTTTGATCCCGTGGACAGCGGCCGTGGCAACAGAATCGTCGTCTCAATGCTCTCGGCATTGCCTTTGGATGCGTTCACTAACATCGGTCGCGGTTCCGAAAACTTTTAGTGTTTTCGGAAGGAAATTTTCAGTAACATTCGGAATTTGTGTATTTTGAGCGGTTTACGCCCCTCCCCCCCTCCGGGATCTGCCTTCCGGCTTAATAATTCCCCATTGTGCGGAAAGGTTTGGGCCCGCACAACCGAGGGAGGCAATGATCTGTCTGTCGAAAGCGAAGAACTTTCCCTGCATGGCTGTCCCCGATGTTGTAAGGAACGCGCTCATTGATGGTATAAGTCGCAATTAAGCAAAACCTGCAAATTTTCCAGCGATCCACCCATGAGTTTGATCTCTTCCTTTTGGCTACCTAGCTTTGCACACGAAACGTAAAGGAAAAAAAAAGCTGTTCCTCACCCAAAATAATGCCTTTTTTTAAATTTTATTTAATGCTTATTTACTTATTTATCTGTTATAATGAATTTATTGTTCGATATCTGATCCTTCGTTTTCGGTGGGTTGTTCACTTATAATACGTTCGTAACAGCAGCGGCAGGCTGTCACCCTCTCGTATATGGACTGTCGAGAGAATAAACAATCAATTTTTCTTCTTCGTGTAACAGCCTTTTGCTTGAGCTAACCTAAATAATATTTTTTTCTGGCGTACACGGACAGCTTGAAACAAATTATCTAACTTGTTGAAAAATATCGTTTGCGCATAAATCACTTTTCTTGACTCCCTGTAAGGGACAGGTACGGATTCAGCTTGTCGTGCCAATTTTGCCATAAAGATTAAATAAACCCGTCCGAAGATCGGAAATGTGAACTGAGAGGCATTTTTCCCTTGTATTTTGCGTGCAACGGAACAGACGAAGGAAAATTTGTGTTAGTTTTCGAGTTTCCACAAATTTTTTTTAATCCATTTTCCACCGGCCGAACATTTCCAGCTTTCATCATGTTTGAACGGAAACTTTCCTAGATTCTGGAAACCGAAATCGAGGCGGCTCCGGTGGTTTAGCCCTTTTTTTGCAAATCGTCAAAAACTTCGAATTTAACCTAACGCTGCTGATTTTCGCGGCTCAGATTTATGAGAATGTAGCAAAAAAACCCTTTCCCAAAGGAGCCTTAACACGTATTTTACCCTTCGCCGGTTTTTTCGCAAACTTCGCCGGTTTTTTATGCCCACTTTATGCGGGAACTGTTAATTCAAACGTCCCGAGGGGCACATGCCTTTTTATTCCTCTTTCCCCCGGACTTTTTCGCAAATGGATCAAAAAATTTTTTCTGCTCCGGAATAAAAATGAGTTCGACAGTATGTGATTACGATGTATGAAACAAAACAAAGATCGAAATTTCCTTTTGAAATTCAGGTGATGCATTTACGAAACGTCTTAAGGGTAGGATTCTCTTGAGGCGGCTCTAAAGAAACTTGGGGTGAGGCCGGATTCAGGAGATTCGGAAACGAAGAACTTAAGAATGCGAAACATGTTGAAGACAGGAGCTGAAAGTGTTATTTCCAGACTAATTACCAAACATAAATTGATAAACATTATGATTTCAAAGCGCTAATTAATATACATATCTATTTTCGATTCATCCTTTCTCTTCTTTCTTCCCCAAGATTATTTCCAAACAAGTAGAGAAGATGTAAGTTTCTCAATGTAATATAAAGAAGATGAGATCTCGTAAATGAAAGAACTATATTTATATAATTTCCTCTGAGGAGGGAGAACAATAATTTTTTTACGTGCTTAACCGATGTATTCATACTTCTTAAGAAGATTTATGGTTCGCTCGCGTTCGATCAAATACATGGAGAAAATTCCGTTTCATAATTCGAAAATAATGGCATTTTCTTTTTCGGCACTTTAATATTTGATAATTTACGTTTTCGGTGCCGTTTTTTTTAACTGATTTTTTTCATTCAACCAAAGTTTTTGTATTTATGGCGATCACTTACAGCAGAAGAAAATGGTTCGGTTCAAAACTGGAATTTTTTTTTATAGCGATTTCCTTAGATTCCACTTTTACGAAAGGGCTCCGGCTCATCTTTCATCGGCGCTTTTTGATATTAGAAAGGCAATTATTGAAGAAGAAGGAACGGGTCGAACGCGACCAGCTTCGGATTCGCGAACCTGGAAAAACTTCCCCGGAACCTGGCGGTTTTCAGCGTCAAACGGGGAGGTCTCGCTTCAGGGAGACACCTCGCTTACTTTGCATTTCTCCAGCTTCAGTTCGCGTCGCTTTTTTCGCGTGAACGGTATAAAAAGTTCGTAGGTCTCACCTATGGACAATTGGCCGCCTGCAGCGTGTGCGGCTCCGCAACGGGTTTAAGGATGGACGAAAATGGCACTCGAAGGGTTTAGATTCGTGCGGATAAAGTTATACTCCATTTACGGGAGTTTACGCGAGGTTTCCAGGGCCAGTATCGAAGGGGTAAGTCTCATTTGGGTGCGTATTGAACGTGCAAGAGGGCAAAAAGTTACTTCCGACAGAGAAATTTATCCAGCAAGGCCGAACACTAGTAAAAAGGCCAACTAAATAGATGAATAATTGATTGGTTGGATCAATATCGAAACAAGTTAAAGAAGCTTTATTTATATTGATTCACATTCGCTCTTTCCCGTTTCCCGTATTAAAAATAGGTCTTTTGAATGGATGGAATTGGAAACCACGTTCCCATTACAAGGAGTCAAGCTTTTTCCGAGCGAAACGGATGTTGTCAGAGAGACGAGACAGAGAGAGAAATGCACAGCGAAAAAGAAAGATGGAGATTTCCTTAGATCAGCCCAAGTAGAAAGACGTTCAACATTTGCCAACGTCAAAAAGAGAAAAAATGAAAATTCACCTGGACGCATCCGGGTCCCTCCTGTTGGTTCTGGCTCCCCGAGCTCCCCGTGCAATTCGCTCCCATTGTCGTTCCCGTGCCCGGCACCTTCAGCGCCTGCTGAGTTTTGTAGTCCGGCTGATACGGCAGGAGCATTCTGATCTTTCCCCACCGGTGGAAGAACAACGCAATGGCCACTATCCAGACGACCAAAGCCAGCAGCACCAGACCCAGCTCCACTCCACGCACCTGAAAATTGGTTCGGGAAACTTCGAAAATGATTCCGCGGGGGGGTAAGGGCGGGAAGGGAGGGAGAGCAGGGAGACAGAACCGCGACCGGGATCGTTCGGAAGGAAACTCACGGTGGACGATGTCTGCGGCATGTATTTGGCCGTCGGATCTACCGTCGCGGATTCTGCTGCTGCGGACGTCGTCTGCTTCCCCGCGATCGGTGCCTGGGTCGCCTTCGGAGACCTATCGGAAGCCGTTCGGAAAACTATTCTGCGGCTTTTGAAGTTTTTGCCCCCGACGACGGCGGTGACGGTCACTTGATACTGAGTGTCGGGACGCAGCTCTCTCAGGACGATGGTTTTGCTGTCGCCTGCGGCTTGGGAAACGATTCTGAAATTGAACGGGGACCTGAGCGTTTCCCACTTTAAAAGACCGGCCCTCGTTCCCCGGCGAAAAACCAAGCCGAAACAGACGCCTTACTTGTCTTCCGTCGGATTGTACGTGACATCAAATCTTTCGACGTTCTTCCACGCGGAGGACCAGAAAACCTGAACCGTTTTCGCGTCCAGCACCTGAACGGTTATGTTTTCGGGCGCGGTTACGGTTCCGTTCGGTTGCGATTCCATTGCCTGGGCCCAGCGAAGAAGCAGAAGGGCCCAAAACAACATTTTTCTTCCCGTATGTGATATGAGAGCTTTGGAGCTTTTCGCAAATGTCTTTTTCACTGATGAGGAAACTTTCTCCCGAGATCACGGAACCGGAAGCCGCAGCTCCGCGGATTCGATTGGTGTTTCCGATTCAGTCTTAAGGGACATTTTCCACCCCTTTTGGATGCAGCCTTTTTCAATTTTCACCTTCTTCGCTCGAATCGTCAGGAAACACTTATCGAATTCATGTTCCTCTTTTCCTACCTTCCTCTCGTATTATTTTCGCTGCTTCATTTTTCTTCCATTCCTGAAACGGTCAAGAAACAGTTTTCAGCGTGTTGAAGCATCGGGGCACGAGGGGTGGACGCCGGGCCGTCGCCGAGGAAGACGGTAAGGTTTGCAACGGCCTGCCGATATTTCCGCGCGAGAACCGGCTACTCCGACAGCATTTCAACAAAAGGAAAGTGGAAGGTCGGGTAACAAAACAACGGGGTGGCGAAACATTTTTGGACTCTTCAGCCCTTGAACTCCTTTATTGATTGAACCGAATTATTTTTTTTTTTTTCCCCGAGTCTTATTCAGTGGAGAGTTTAGAATTCCGAAATCTAAATCTAACCTAATGCTGCTGGATTATATAACGCTGAAATGAACGTACCGTATGTGTTACCAATTTAAACGCGCCGCTGTCGAAACGCTGTTGCTTCGGACTATCTACGCTTCCCGTATGTTTTTGGTGGGTAGGATAATTTTGATGGCTGATGAACTGCAAAATTTAATGCTCTTGCGAATCTATAACCAGAAAAGAAAAAAATAAATAATTTTTTTTAATAAGAAGGCTAAAAAAAGAAACACAAGACCAATACGGTAAGAATTGGCACGCGACGAACGATTGGATCGTGATCTGTTCTTTTTGGAAAAGCTATTTTTGAGCTGCGGGTCAAATGGAAAGCCCGCGGCCGATCACCGGAAAAAGCTTGGTGAACCACTCGAAAAGTGCCTCCGGGAACATGGCCGAGGGCTGGACTCAAATTTTCAGGTTTCGTCCCAAAAAGCCGCAGATCCAGGAGCTATTTGCTGAATCCGGATATTGCGTTATCAAACCCGATTCGGAAGCGTCTTAAGCGTTTTCGGCTTAAGCTCGCTTAAAGAGAACCGCGCAGCAATCTCTCCAGTTACATCTTCTGGAACTTGGAATGTTCTCCTGGAGCAAGATATCCACGCTTCGCTCCAGAACAATCTCCAATTTTTGTGTTTAAAATTAAAGCGGTTTAAATCTTCCGTTTTAAAATATATTTTTTTTTATCGTTGCGCTCGTCTTGACTTTCTTTCACGTGCGTCAAATAAGTAATCACCCAATTAATAACAACAGTGATAGTTCGATGCACAACATCGTTTTCTTCTTTTAAAAAAATTATTTCATATCCCAGTTGATATTTTCATATTCTTTAAACATCCTAATAAGCTCTATCGCAATTTTATGAACTTCAGATAAGCATCGCGATATATCACGCTTCGCAAAGAACACTGCATTTGTCCATAAGTGCCTCCCCATATATAACTAAATGTTATATGGGGAGGCATATACCGGACGTAAATGTGCCTCCTTGAAGAATCTTTGTTAATATGACAAAAATGTAATGTAAAATTTAATTATTTAATTTTAAAAATATTTAACCTTAAAATATATACAGTTCATTAATTGTTGTCTAAGATATTTATGGTTGATGATGATTATATAGAATATATATATATCATGTACAAAATAAATAATAGTAAAGAATAGCAATATAAATGCAAATGCATACACTTTTATGGTTGAAAGTTGTTTCTTTCAAAGGCATTTGTAATTTTAAAACTTTCGCATCTTAAAAATAGAAAGAAAGAACGATGTTTTAATGGCAAATTCGTTTTTTCAGTCGTTAAACATTGAAAAGGTCAATAGTAGAATTATTTCACATACGAATGTCCATTCAACGTTGTTAATTAATAAAAGAGAAATGTTTTTCACATCCGAAATCATCGTTGAAGATGTCCTTCATTGGGAAAAGGTAACGAATATTATTCGGGAAGCTTATGCAGTTTTAAAACAAACTTATCACGGAATTCCCGCTTTCAACTTGGCGATGGATCCTTCTTTTACACGCGATGGACGAACTTTTACTTGATGCACAATTGAATGGTTCCAGCCAGAATGCGGGGAGTAAGATTCGGGGCACGTTTCCCGGAGGGTGCGGGGAGGGGGGGTAAATCGCTGCGGCGCCGACCGGGCGCAAATTTATCGGGTGCTGTCGCCCGATTGGGGTGGAAATCGGTACCGGAAACGCGTGAGCCACGGATCGGGCGACAGCGCCCGGAAGGAAGCGGAGCTTCGGATGCGGTCGCGCGGGGAACGGCAACCTCGGGATTTACCCCTTTGCCGGGGGAGGAGTAAGAAAAAAATCACTTTCGACGGTAGTAATGAGGTAGGCCATTAACCGACACCGAGAAATATGCTGATTTTCGAACTAATAGCCGAATGATATGCTGATCAATTATTCATGTGGCTAAATGGGTAAAATATGGATTTTTTTTCTTCACCTTGCGAATGTCACGATCCGGGATTGTGGCCGGGTCGCCATCCTCCCCGAGCGAAATTTGCTTCTTTTCTGCAGCGAGCTCGGACTTCCGTCACCCGACTCGTATTAATCTTCCCGGCCTTTCCTTTCCTACAACCCAGGGATTTTCTTCTTAACCTAAAGTTGTTTCAAGGGCCGGATCCTGCCACGAAATAAGATGTCCGCATTGGATTCTCTCTCAGGAGCATTTAAATTGAATTTTCATTTGTCATATTAAAAAACAAAAAAAAGAAAAAGGAAATTAAATAAATTGTTGAGAAATTGGAAAATATTGTGTTCGCCCTTCGATGAATAATATATCGAATCGATTGAACGGAATCGATGTTAATAAGGATCCGAGGGAAGTGTGCACGAAATTTTTTTTCTGTTTTGAATTTTGTTTCTTTTCTTCGAAAAAATGGATTTTTGACTTTCCTTTTGATGCACCATCACGCGTTTACAGCTTAGGGTCGTCACTTGCAGGGCGTCCCTTGAGGGTCGTGGCCCCAGAGAGATCTCGGCGCGCATACGAATTTGGGGAAAAAATGTCAAACCGGGACAATCCGGTTTTTTTTTTCTAATAAATTGCCGTAGTTTTTTTGCGGATAATTCGCGATGGAACATCGTGGAAAAAAACGACCCGGATTCGAATGCAGGAAGATGCACGAAAACCGGAAGGAGCGACCGAGAGCCGCAGCGAAAGCCTTTCACCGCAACGGCTTGGCTCTGTACGTGTCTGCGTGCACGTGCATGCGAGTGCGCCACAGCACATCCTCTCTTTCCTCGGTAGCACCTTCGGTTTCCCGCTCCCGCCTTCGCGGCAGCAATCGGCGGCGGAAAATTGGAAAATCGGCGGTTTGCCTGGCGGCAGGGAACGCCCGCGATTCAAAACGCGAACCAAACGAGAACCGGGAAAAAAGTTATCAAAAAGCTTTAGAATTTCATTCGATTTCCTTCGCCGATCCATTTTTGGTTGCCGAAATTTAACGCAATATTAAAATCGGACGTTCGAAAATTGGTCGCGGGAGGTGGACGCGGTCTGGGATGCGTCACTTGCCCCGTTTGGCATCCGACAGCGGCGCTCGCGGAGAATTTCCCGCGGGCCTCGTGCCTGGAAACGAGTGATTTTGATCGACCTACTCCTTCGGAGGTTCCTCTAATACGCGGTCTACCGGTTCCATTCGTTAAACGAACGAAAACGAAACGAAAATCGTTCTTTCTACCATTCGAAGAACAATGGAAAACGAATCACAGTAATTTACATGTGGCAACAAAACAAGCTTTTATAAAGCGTTGCAGATTAATAAAATATTTTTAACATATGGCCACTGAAAACATGTAAGGTCTAAATTTTCGCTTTTATTTATTTATACATGAATATATATTCCGGTTGTTTCAATTTAAAAAAAAAAATACAGAGCTTTTTGATTGTAAATATTAGCCAGATGGTAATTTAAATAAAGCATAATTTATTGTGAATGTATTTAAAAAACCGTGATAAAAATATAATGTCGAACTATTTACAATATTTCTTTTTACGTATATATGTTTTTGATTAACCACCATTTGCAATGATGATTTTTGGTTAATATATAGAATCAAAATCGCCGTTATCAAACAAACCCGGCCGAGGACTTTAATTTAAAAAAAATTTTTAAGGCCGAATTAGGCAAAAATTTACTTAAAAAATGTCTAAAAATCTTAATATCCATATTTCCATCTACATATTATGAAAAATATATTTATATAAGTTTGTTTCACGACGTTATACGTTAGAATCGATGAATATTATTATTTTATCACGACAAAAATTTGAAAGAAATTATATCGTGGCGAAATTGTATTTGGTGCAATATATATATATATATATATAAATTAGTTGTTGAAAGCAAACGATTTGCGACGCACGCATGCACAATGGATATTTTATGGGCAACTTCCGCAAAAGGCAACCAATTTTTTTAAACTATTTCCGGAAAAGAAATAAATCTTAATTTGGCCTCGATTTCCCATTTTGAAAAAGAAATTTTTTTTATTTACACAGAGAAAATATATTTTTATGTAAGTGAGTATAATTTTTTGGCTTTGGCCTTCGCTCAAATTGCAAACCTATATAAGTTATTCATTGGACGTCGCAAAATATTTATTTACGGCATTAAATCACGCTAGTATCGAAATTTGTTTCCTATGACTTACGATAATGAACGTGAAATAATAACAATGAAATAATGTACGATTGAAATCTGTACATGGACATTTCGACTGCTAATTGAGTAATTCGATTGCTGGCGTAGGTGCAGCATACAACAAAAAATATGAATATTCATATTTCGGGATTTTAATTTTATATAAAATTAAATATTAATTCATTTACATGTAAAGTACGGGACTTAATGAAAATTCATAAACCTAAATAGCACACAGAATTTGAATGACTGCACATATTTTTATTTATTTATATGATATACAATGTTTTTTTCTGTGGTTATCCAATCGATCTAAGTGATAATTAAGCGATTGCGTGTATATATTTATATTATGAATATTGGCAAGTTTTTTTCAATTTTACTATTAGCATGATGTGTATTACTTTCATTAAATTTTTCATATCACGGAAAGGAAAAATATATAATATAAATGTTTTTACTATTCGTTACATTATTTTTCATTTGTGCTTATTTTAATATATGAAAACGAAAGGGATTTTCCGGTGACCCTCAGGCATACATCTTCGGCATTACTTAAATATACAAGAAATGTTTTCTCGATAATCCGACTGCGGTTTTGCTTATGGCTTCGGTGAAACTTTTCATGTTTCATTTTTAACCGCCCAAATTTTAGATGTTCGATCAAATTTTTCACTTAGGAAACGAATTTTTGTTTTTTGTTTTTTTTTTTTTGCTCACCCATTGCCTTTTGGACGAAGAATGTCGCACGGTGCTCCTCGTAAAACTCTACGATACAACTGTGCACTGCACCGTGCTTTCGATTTTCCGCATTGGAACAACGTCAGAGGGGAAATTTTCCGGAGTTTCGCGGCTCGAAATCGTGTCTCAACCGTGGCGGTAACACTTTCATCCTTCACCGGAAGTGGGAAGTGGGGCGGGGCTCACCGAACGGAAGGAAGTATGAAAATTGTCGCCTTTCTTCCCTCACCTGAGCCTCCACATTCCTGGAACGCCGTTCGCGGACTGATCTAATCGTTTGCCGCAAGCTCCCCCGTGGTCCCCACAACTGCCGGACCAGCGCAGTTTGCCGTCGGTGGCTTCGCGCGTTCTCCGTAACCTTCTTGTCGGCGAAGGGTGCCTTCGGCTTTGCGTTTCGTGCTTCATCTCTTCCACCCCTGCCCCGCCCCATCGACTCCAGTACCGCGGTGGTATTTTTCGTGAACCGGCGAGAAATCCGGAATTTCCCTTCTTTCCGCCCCGTCCCCGCCCAGAGTTTCGTGAGCGTGAATTTTGTAAAATATTCAGTGGCGCAACTATGACGTCACCTTACGGATTCCGTCCGATTTTTCGATTCCGCTGCGGGCTATCACCCCTCGGGGGCCTTACCGCATTTTCTTTTATTCCCCCCATCTGGCAACTAGATAAACATGTCACTGAGCGAATTGGTCTGCGGGCCGGAAAACGGGTCATCCGCTTGCCTTGACCCGAAATATTTCCAAACGAAAAGAAGCATTTTCGCATTCCTACGACCGCACCGGTCCACCGCAGGCAGTTAAGCAATTCGATAACGTAAATAAATTTCGCTCTGCAACCCAAGCAAATGTCCGGTGATGAATCCTTCGGGAGAAATATACCGGAACGTCCACGGTCGGCATTGCGGATATTTAAATGCTTTCTCGGTTTTCGAGCAATGAAAAGGTGTTGTAAATACATAAATATTTGTCTTCTTTGTTCTTCAAATAAGAAAGAAGCAGCCAATTTTGAGAGCGCAGATTGTTAATTGCCGTCCATAAAAGGCCCTGGAATCATCCAGGCTGAGGAATAGGAAAACTATCTTCATATGTGATAAGTACTCCTTCAGTAAATGCCTTTAGTATTTTTATTTACAAAACTTACCATATGATATTTATATGATTACAAAGTAAACAAGAGTCCAAAATATCAAATTTATGAAAGAACAAAAATACAATATATATATATATCTATACATAAACACCCTTTAATATATTTATATAAAATGTTTCACAAATCTAGAATTTTGTTCAAAGGGTACATTTTCAGTTTTTGACATAATGCAGTGTTAAATTATAAAGTAAAATTAAGTCTTATTAAAAATCGCATCTGTACAGTAAATTGATTCGTTAATATTAAATTAATGGAAAAAGTGATTTTGTATTATATTTTTCATCAATACAAATTAATTTTTTTAACGATTTTAATAAATTTTTTTGTTCCGCTTTCATCTAATATGAAAACATCAGCTACATATATGATAATATATGTAACTTAGGTATCAGCTTCAACTATAATACGGCTTATGGATTAATTTTTGTTTAAAACAATGACCTGAAAGCGAACTTATATATTATGATGTGAATAAATAAAAAATGGAAGTATGATTTCTTTAGAGTCCGCTTAAAGTGAAACAAATGAATGAAATTAAAATAATTGAACTTTCATTAATAAACTGATTTGATTTTTATTGAATGTACCTTTCTTCAACAATTATTAACGCTAATCAAAATCTTGGTTGGTTGCAAATTTCAAAATGTTTCAGTTCTTGGTTATTTGGATGGTTTTGTCTGCAAAATTCATTATATTAATATATATTTTTTGGTCGTAGGGTAAAGAAAAATATTTTCTTAAATATTTGCTCTGTTGGCGCATATAACTTAATGACTTGTAAAAAGCACAGCAACCAATATTTGGTGAATTAAATCCTCAATTCAAAAATGCCAAGAGTTCTGTATTACCAATGATTTTTAAACATTTCAAATCTTTTTACATATTATTAATTTGAAATTTCAATATTTTGAGGAAAATAGGTAAATAATATAAATTATATATATTACAACTTGATAAAGGAATTATTTTTTTAAATTTAAAAAAACTTTGTGAAAAAAATTAATAATTATTAGTTTTGGTAAGGGAAAAATGAACTGCAATTTTATATTTAGACAATAGTAAATTTTGACAGTTCTTTGACTTTCATTTGATTTTGAAGAAACCATTAAAACTCTTTTACTTCATTCTTTTTAATAATTTTGTGTGGAAAGTAAATGAAATTAATGTCCATATTTTTGAAATTCCCATTCTCTGTTATCTAGTGGGCACACCTGCCTTGTTTTCAGCCATCTTGAAATGCAATGGAAATGAAAAGCATGCTGAAAAAGTAGAGATTTTTTAAATCAACTTATCTTTATTCCCATCAGTTTGAAAAATGAAATTCAAATTTATTATAAATATAATGGTTCATAATGTATTTTAAAAAATTATATTATGTTGCATAGTGAAAGTTTTTTAGTAATTAATAACAAAAGTTCACTAAAATTAAAAACTTGTTTCTTTTCAAACAAACATTCTTTTTAATAAAAATATACCTATAAGATAAATTATATTGGAATCCAGTATGTCTAATACTTACATTACATACACCCCAAGCCACTGTGCATTCCTCTGATGTTGCAGATGCTTGATTGGCTTGACACTCTATACATAAATCCATTATGTGATTTCTACATATAGCACAGTTGTCAACCACAATGTCTGAAAAATGTATATACTAAATTATGACATTAGTGTAAATGAACGGAGTGATTACTTAAGTTTGAGTTTCAGATTTTTAATCAAAAATGTTTAAAAATTAAAAATTCTAGCAACTATTCATAATGGTGCTGAAAATTTGTTTTTTATATAAAATGCCTTAAGATGAAAACCTTAATGAACTTAAAACTTACCCCAAGCCCAAAGAGCTACTGCGTTCCACTGAAAAAATAAATAAGATTTTTAAAACAGTTCTTTCTGATTGTCAACATACATAGATAAATTAAAAATAGCTTAACTTTAAATAACGAATGAAATATTATTTTCCATACCATACCTTTTTAACTTCGAATCTTTTTTTCTCTAATTTATTGCTACTTGAACTTGGTAATTCAATTTCATCATCATCTATATCCATTGATGAGGAAGCCATTTTCGCTTGATGTTGATTTTTGAGCTCATGTGCATTCAGAAAGCGAATTAGACAGAAACAGTTTTGGGAAATGTTGCCTTGCCGCCAACCGCCACGATGTGTCAAGTTTGAGAACTTATTTAAAATGACGGAATGAAATCTATTTATTTATATTTTAAAATTCTCTGCTTTTGCGGGCTAATAGGATCATTGGAGGCACGAATGAGGAAGGTGAAGGTTTCGCACCCATCATTTGTGTTACATGCTGGAGAGATACTTCGCTTCTATTTATCTTATTCGGTCACGCATCTTTTTCATTACAGGATTCAAGCTGTGGCGAGAAATTTCAATTTTTGTCTGACGAGTCTCGCAAAAATGCATTAATTCGAATAGACAGTGATAGATTTCGGAATTATGTTAAATCTTCCCCTCGGAATTATTCCATAATAGTTCTGTTCAATGCAATGGCGCCTCACAGATTGTGTGCACTGTGTCAGGAGGCAAATAATGAATTTCAAATTGTAGTTAATTCCTTCAGATATTCTGAAGCTTTTACTAACAAATTATTCTTCGGAGTCGTGGACCTCGATGAAAGCTACGATGTGTTTAACATGGTAAAAATGAAAAAATTATTGTTTTTATCCATTAATTATTTTTCCAAATCAAAAGTGAAATTTACATTATTTAAAGTTTATTTTTATTTAATTAGATGAAACTGAAGGCAGCTCCTGCTTTTATTCATTTCCCTCCAAAAGGAAAACTAAAGCCAGCTAATAGTTTTGATATACTGAAGTTGGGAATTAATGCAGACCTAATAGTGAAGTGGATTGCAGAGCAGACAAATGTTCATATTAAAGTGTTAAGGCCATATAATTATTATAGTACATCAATCTTCATAACAATCCTTGCAGTGTTAGCTGGTTTCTTGTTTGTCAAAAGGGACAGTGTGTATTTTTCAAAGTTTAAAAATAAGACATTATGGGCAGTAAATGCAATGGTGGGTATTGTAGAACATTTTTTTATTTTAAGATATTTACAAAATATACATGTATAACATTTTTGTGAAACTTGAAATGCATTTTTAAATTTTCAAAAAATTGTTTCAGATCTTCACTTTGGCAATGGTGTCAGGTCAAATGTGGAATCACATAAGATCACCCCCATTCTTTTTTACAACTCATAATGGAATAAATGCTTATATCTACAAATCTGCACAGGCTCAATTTTTACTTGAAACTTACATGATCATAGCATTCAGTATCCTTTTCTGATGATTATTACAGAATAAAGAGCAAAAAATTGAATGACGTAATTTAACTTGCAAAATTTAGGTTTTTTTAATGAAGTTCATATCTTTAAACATTGCATTCAAGAGATCTGTTCAATATAAATTTTGCTTAAAATCCAAACAATTTAACTAATACACTCATGTAATAGAAAGTAATGAATTATCATTTTATCAAATATTATATACTACATAATCTTTTTTTAATTTTCAAAAGAATTTGCTTTGCATTTAAACATGTTACATGTTCAGATTGATTCAGTTTACAGAATTAATGATACAATAATATAAACAGTTGATCACACAGTTTTTAAATTTGGGCACAGCAATTTTAAGAATGAATGTTACATTACCACTGTTTTGTCTATAAATATTCATGTCATTTCTTTAATTAAATTTTTTCAGATGGTTTAATTGCCACAGGAATGATTTTGATGACAGAAGCAAAAAGGAAAAAAGGCAATGTAAGAAAAAGAAAGGCTCTGGTCTTAATTGGAATGTTCCTATTCACAACATTCTTTATTTTGCTTTTAGTCATTTTCCACATAAAAGCTGATGAAAATCCCTACAGTTTTCTGTATGAGTAAATAATAAAGGTTCAGTATTTCAAGATTTTGTAAGTAAAGATAGAAAATTATAGATTTTATATTTAAAAGTTTGACTTGAGGCTAATAACTAATTGTTTTTATAATGTGCCTATTTATTGATCTCATTATTTCTCTTTAATTTATTTTGTTGGACTTGAGTGTGTTTTACATGTTATTCTTTTCATAAATCCTATTGAGGATAAATTTGAGGATTGATTCCCTCTTGTAAATAGTTTGTAATTGCTTGATAAGTTTATATATCTATTCTAGCCTCATTATCTATATTTCTTGTTTAATTATTTATTTGGTCTCGGTCATTACCCTGCATTTCATGTTAAAGGATGGAATATTTCATATATTCACTAATCCTTATTATCTAATTGTGAAGCCTTTAAATTAATTTCAGTATTAATATTTTAGCTGATTTTCTAAATGATGAATTTGGATATTGTTATAGTGCAAATATTCCTTTTCTTAATCAGACATGAAAAAAATTTATGAAAACATAAGTAAAATATTTTAATTGTCATATGATTATGAAAATATAATGCCAATAGTAAATAAGCAATATTAATGTAAGTAATGCCAATAAGTATTTTTTTAATGTAATAAAATTCAATTTTAAAATGTTAAAATTTTATCAATCTTAGTACATAAATTACTGTTAAAATTTCTAACATATACTTAAAATACCAACAATTTAATTTTATATAAATCACCAAAGAAATTATCTCATAAATGATGCTTAATTAAGTAGAATTATTTAATATTGGGCCCATGTATATTATGTCAATTAAGTAACATAATAATTCACATCATTCATTAAAATATTAAAAAGCAATAGCCACTTCTTTCACTTTAAAATTACATCAGGTTAAAAATAATATAAAATTTATTAGAAAACAACTAAATTTTAATTTTAATTAAATTGTACATTGTATAGTTTTCAATTAAAAAATAAAAAAAATCACAGTCTTTATAAATTCCACCTCCCTCAACACTCTGAATAAAGATCTACAAAATAAATGGAATGACAGCCTTACGATTCTTAGGATAATTTTTAAATGTTTTTAAATACCACCAGTGACTCAGCAATGATGTTTCCAGCTGATTGCTGATAACCCAAAATAATAC
>JAOWBB010006392.1:0-27427 GCA_028565995.1 Ricinus marginatus | reverse complement strand
TCCTTTTTTTTTTTTTTTTTTTTTTTTTTTTTTTTTTTGATAAACCTGAATTCATGTGAATATTAAAAAACGCGTTTTAAAATCTGTCTTTCCACAAAAACTAATGTAATTCAAAAAAATTTGATTTACGACATATCACATGATATTCGGTACGTAAATATAAATGATAAACGAAAAGCACAACTGCATAATTAATTAATGGCGAAAGCATAATTGCCTTCGGACGTTGCACCATCAAATACAGCTAAAGAACGAGAAATTGCAGCATTCTTCTGAGTTGGTCGGGACAATGTTTTGTCGGATAGTTTGCCAATCCACCCATGAAAAAAATCCTTTTACAAGATTTAATGATATCAAGCACCCTCGGCAATAATTCTGACTCGTCAAATCATAAAAGATTCTTTGATCTGATCGGTGAAAATTAGTCAAAACACGTTCTGCGCCTTGTAATAAAACCCAGTCATGGAAGTAATACACCGCACTGAGTAAATTTGCAAAGAATCAGAAACCACGGAGGCACTGAATGTTCGGCCAAACTGCGGCCGCTGATGTTCGAACAACGAGTTTGATGGGATGTGCTCCGAGTAGCCCCTTCAACGGAAGAGGCAGGCACTCAGACGGGGAACATTACGAACTGGTCGAGGTGAGTGTTTTCTCGGCATTAAGTCTGTCGGACGGATGGCGGGACCGGGCCTTCCTCGGAGGGCGGTGGCAAGGGTTTCATGGACCTCGGGTTGGGTTGGGAAAGCAATCGTCGGCGGTGCGCTGACGTTGAGAAACGGAATGCACAGTTTGCTTTCATCCGAGACATCTCACGCCGAGTGTTAATGCGATACTTTCGCATCTCGCAAACAAAATCGACCGGCACGAAGTGGGCCTCACTTGAAGAAGTATCACGAGTAAGCTCTCGTCTCCACACTTTCCTCTCCGAGGAAGCGAGACCCGACTAGGTCTCCGGTCTCGCCTGCAAACGATACGTGCTGGATGTAAGCGGGGATTGTGGAAAAAAAAAAAAATGAAACTGGAGAGAGATTAACGTGAACGGTAGCAAAGATTTGGGAATGGCACATTAACACGGAATTATTTCAGTGGCTGGAAACCCTTCAGTCAAGCGGAGATCCTTACGATATGCTGTCAGCTTATATTAAAGTGGAAAAGGATATTTTGAATGGGGAAAGTCAGAGTCCTGCTGCCAAGTTGAATGTGGCAACGTCAAGGCTGCAGCACATCAAATCCCTGATTCAGTCAGCCTCGGAGAAAGGGGATAAACAGTAAGTTAAGCAAAAAGAAAACGCTTTCGTCCTGGTGCCACGACGCAGGGGCTTATGAGCCGCATGGAACCTGGCCCAGATCGCGACACTTGCCTTTTCCTTTGAGAGTCCTGGCGGGACGATAAATTTTGGTTTTTTTTTCTTACGACCTCATTTTTTTTTTTTTAATGGTGGCTACCATTCTCATAACGGACATTTTATGTAAAAAAGCAAAAATTTTTTTGTGTGCCTCAGGGAGAAACGAAATTTTGAAGAAAGCGCCATTTACGAGGTTTTTGTTGATCTCGGGCTGCAACGCGACGGCTCCGTCGCAGCCGAACACGAAGAATTCATTGCCAACCTCAATCGAAATGCGCTAAATTTAAATTTTCTGGCCATCCTCGAAAGAGGATCCGCGCTGCTCGAGGAGGACATTCAAGAAGCGATGCTCCAAGTCAATCGACTGCAGATTTTGTACGAGAAGCAGGACATGCTGTTAGGTACGTTAAGGCGGCGTTACCGCAGAAACCGGGTTCCACGTCAAAGGATGTAATTCCCTTTCCAGGTCGGGTGTACGGCGAAAATGGAATTTATGGAAGCGAGAAGGAAAGGTTGCTCGACGAGGAGCTTGACGTATTGAGAAATTACAGAGATGCCTTTTTCGGAGGCACCAGCCGCTGGGAGTCAGCTGCCTCGAACGTGGGGAAAGCCGCCGAACTGATGACGCGGGGCGTCGCGTCCTGGCGCTCCGCTTGGACTGGCACGTAAGTAAAATGAAGTTTTATTATCGGTCAGTTGCTGCCGGGGGGGGGAAGAAAAAAAGAAAAAAAAAATCACATTTCAGGCACGTCCAAAACAAAATATCGGCGGCCATCGAAGCAAGGAACGCGATTCAGGAGGCCATAGTTCTGATCGAAATGTCCAACGATTCGATACCGGCGGTTCAGTTTCCCTACTGCAGCAGAAGGCAACTGACTTCGGTTTCGCAGGTTTGCACAGTTGGATAAAAGCAAATCCGGGCAACCGGGCAGCGGTCAAGCAATTTCGCCGCCGTATCCCGGAGGCTCTCCGGAAAAGCGAACCGAAAAATTCATTTCTTCCGCTTTGCAAATCGCCCGGTCACAGTCAGCAGAGACAAAGCTCGAAAATTAGACTTCGTTGGGATTAGACACCGTGGATTAGCATCGACATGAGAAAGTTTCTTTTGCTTTCAGCTTTTTTCCATAATTATATCGCAGATTCGCAAAATGCACTCATTGCACCGTTGATTTCCACCGTGCGAATGCTCCTCGACTTTCACAGTTCCACTCGGAAAGACCCGAAAACCCGTGGATCGCAATATAAAAAGTTTATCTTATATCTTGCTCGATTTGCAACAGCCTTTTCTCCGACGTTTGCAGCCTTTCCGCCAGCGGCTTCTCCTTGCTTTCCGAATTACCTGCAAAGCTGATGTCCAGGCAAGGAGCAAATCGGCGCGTTTCGGTCCGGAAGCTTTTCCGTGATCCCGACGGTGTCCGGACGATGCAGATCAATGCAGAAACTTCGAAGCGCGTCTTAAAACCGGCGGAAGTTCGGTTTTGCCAGATTTAACCCCAGCTGAACGCGAAGCGTGAAGCCTCTTCGTCAGGTTTCCTCGGTTTTTCACATCTCTTCCCTTCATCCGTTGGATAGGAGAAAGAGTTCGCTCGAATTTTTTTTTTTTTTTTTTTTTTTTTTTTTTATCTGCAAAATAATTTTCCAGGCGCATATTTCCGTTTCAACCGAGTTTGCTTTTGCGCATAAAAGAAATTCAGTAATTTCAATGAACTTCCAGGCGATCGAGTACGTTTTCACGGACATGTTGATCGAAGACAGACACTCTCACGCCTCGCAAGTCTTCAGGAACCTCCAAGAGAGGGCAACCGCGCTCTGGCAGTGGATAAATCAGGTCAGTGCTGGTTGCCGGAGTCCTTGTCAGATGTCACCCTAGTCGTTTCTTGCCGCGCGATCGGTTCCGGCAAACGACGAAAACCGCCGTTTTCGTCTCGTTGCAAATTTCGCCGGGGTCTTTTGCCCCCCCCCCCCCCCCCGTTGCCAATCGCGAACATTTGCCGCGATATTCGGTTACGCATTTTCGGCGGAAGCGGAGTTTGCGTAAGAAATAATTGAAAACGAAAGTCGCCCGACGTTTTGCCTAACGACCGATTCCGCTCCCCGTTCCAGATACTGAATTCCAGCCTGAAAGCGGATTTGACGGGAATTGATCGGGGAATACTCGAAGTCTCGAGGAATCTCAGGAACGAGAGGATCGCCATCATCTGCGGAAAGTTGGGCATCGAGAACAGTTTCCCTCCGCTCCGGTTGAATTCCCTCGCCGATGGCATTTTCCCGAAGGTTGCCGGAAAAAGCGCCACCGACGGGATCGGGAAAATGGAGGCCTCCCGCATCGCTCCGCGGAAGGGACGGCAAAGGCCCTTCGGGATGGAGGCAGCCGAGGAAGAGGCCCTCGCCGTTCGCGACTGGCACGGGGAATTCGAGAGGAAGTTGGCAGCCCGGAAGGGCGCAATGTGGCCCAGCAGAAGGGTGGAGGAATTGAGGACGTCGTTCCCAGATCCTCAGTCTCTGTGATTGCCGGAAATGCGAAGGAAAACCCTCCGCTCCTGAACTTCTTTCAGAGCATTTCTCGCGCTAATAAAAATTCAATTTTCAGCACCGGCTTCCGCTTCTTTTTTTTTTTCAAATCCATTGCAGCCCTGACGGGTCGACGCAACCGGAAAATTCCCCGTTTCCGTTTCTCCAAACCGTCCAAAAGTGCTTCGCACCCCGAAACTCGCCCAAAAAACAGTGGAAGGGTCCTCTCGTGCCGTGGGGCCGCGCGCCCGCCCCCCCCCCCCCGCTGCGGCCGAAGACGGAAGCTTTTGAACTGCCTCGCGGTTCGGTCCGGAGCCGTCCGCGATGAAAACGCTGCCCCGACTCGTCTCCGGGCGGAGACCCCGCGAGGCCCGTCCGCGGATCCCTCCCCGCCAGCGCCCGGCTCGGCGCACGCCGGGCAGGGGCGTCCCTTATCACGTTTCGTTTCTCAGCCGCTCGTCCCGGTACTTTCAGCGCCATCTGACAATCACCCGAGACCTGGCTTCGGACGGGTTACTTTCTTATTGCCAGTTTGACTATAACTACAAACTTTAACGCTTTACGGAGAAAGCATCGCGGCAGACGTGGGTTTTTCATTATTCTCATCCAAGATGGCCGAATCGTCGGTCGCTTTGTTTGCCGCATTCTTCCGATTTTGAACGTTTTGTCTTTCATCCGCTTTTCGGGTGGGGCAACCCAACGCTTTCCGCGGGTCGCGAAATATTTTTTTCTCCGTCCTCGACCGGATTTCTTTTTCTCGGTTCCGCGTTTTTCCCTTTCTCCGGCCAACAGTGCTCGATCCTTCCGCGACGGCGTGCCCGGGAACATGCCTCCCGCTTGAAAGTTTCTCAGTTTCGGTTTGTCTCGGGAAAAAAAACTCGCCGGCGATGCCGGGAGGCAGTGAAAGTGAATCCATCTCGGTTCCCCCGCGTCCGTCTCCGCATTTTCACTACTTCGCCCGCGATGGCGGCCGCACGCGGTGAGCGCGCGGCGGACGAGACGTCGATGCTGCCTCCGGAGGAAAGGTAAGACCACCGCCGAACCTTTCGCGTGAAACGCTGTCGGGGATCGCCGCCGGGACCGGAACCCGGGGCTTTCGCGCTCCGGTGCGAATGCTCGGGCCACTTCGCACAGTCCGCGGAGACAATGGAGTGAAAATCGACGCTGGTTTCCTATGCTTTTGCGCCTTGTTGAATCGGCGATTCATTTCACTTGCGATGCGAAAATCTCTTCATTTGAATCGCCGAATTTCCCGAAACCTGAATTTCCCCTCGTCCGCGGCTCTCCGTTCCGTCGAATGACGCATTTGCGAGTTTATGTAAAATGTTCTCCAGACGTTATCTCCGGCTCTTTTTTTCTTTTAAATTTCTTTTTTTTCGGCGCGTTCGTTTAGAATTCCGTCGCAACGCGAAGAGACAGTTAGATCCAAAGCGTCCGCGGAATATTAATCGTTTCACAAAAGCAAAAGAGCGTATTAATCCAGGCCGCTGTGCCGCAAAACGGTCGCCTGCCCCTCTGAAGCCAAACCTAGGTCGGAAAGGTAAATCAGCAAAATATTCCGGCGCCGGATGAAAAGCGAAATCGTTTGATTCAAGCAATGGTAAAATTCCAATTCTACCGGGCAACGTTTCTCTGTACTTTCTGCGTGCAGGTTATCGCGCATCATCCAAGCTCTCCGCTTCGAAAGCATCTCGCGGAGGAGCAAAAATTTATACATTCCAAATCTTAAAGTTCAACATCAATTAATGAATAGTTCATAATAAAGGTCACCGGATCGCAGGCACTCATTTCAAGTGGAGTCAGCGCATTTTTGGCAATTTTCGGCGGTCAGGACGGAATTCGCATCTCATGGAGAATTTCACTTCGGAGCAATGCTTTCCGAACGGGAGAAGCAAGCGGAATCGGAAGCGGGAATGACCGAGTCTGCCCCCGCACGGCTTCGCTCCGCTCGGAACTACGGGCGAGGCCGGGCGTGATCAGCGAGAAGGTTGATTCCAAAGGATCGCGAAGGCGAAGTGGGCGGTTTCCTCGCGGGCGTCTGACGTCGCCGTTCGGATCCCAGCGCGGCGGAAAGGAGCCGCGGCGCGGTGAGGCCCGAGGAAGCGGAAATCCGGAAAAAAACCAGCCGAAAGGTCGGGACAAAAGAAAAAGGAGGAAAAGTGGAAAAAGGAAAAATTTTCCCTCCGCGGGCAGTTATTTCAAACCGTAATTGCTATTTCATAATGCTCACCAGGATGAAGTATTAAGCGCAAAGGTAATCTTACACAATTTGTTGTAGTTTGACGCATCGTAGCGATTACTCGGTTTGTTCCATCATTTTCACTTTCACCTTTTCCTCGGCGATGTGACCCACTTGAAAAGTACGAGCTCTTCGGATTTTTCCGTTCGGCGATGAAAAACCTGGCGGGAAGTCCAGCAGGGGGGGAGAGCCTCCCGTTTCCGGCATCCGAGGCCTGAGGGAGAAGGTGCGCCCCATCTACCCCTCCGGTCGAACGCCGAAAAGCGAGCTCCGATCTGCGTCTGTCTGCCCTAAGATCACGTTTTTCAGATCGAAAATGCATTTAAATTTTAGACCGTCCTACCGGGCGGGACTCGTCACTTTGATGGGCACGGATAAAAATCTCCGACACTTTGGCGTTATCGATGAGCGGGAAAAGCGAATATTTGGACGTCGGCGGAAGCGCGAAATTGCGCCCTTCTCCTTTTTTAAACCCCTTTCGGGGACAGGAAGGCTCCGAGGTTTTTCCGCCCCCCGCGTTGCATCCGCCAAAGATTCCCAGACCCCGATCTGCACGTACAGCAATCGTTTCGCTTTCTCGACGTGGCGAATAACATTTCCCCGTTGGTAAACCGCACTCCGTTGTCGATCGTAAACGTGGAGAGGACCTTTGAGAATTTTCTCTCTCTTAATGTATTTTGTTTGATTTTAATTACATTTTTAAATTGCAGGCGGTGAAAGTAAAGTCGAAATTTTTGCAAATCTCTAAATTGGAATCTGAATTTGCTTTGCCAAAAATTTATAATCGGAGCTTTCATTCTGTGCGCGAATCCGGAAAAGTTTTACCGTAAAGGAGGAAAAATCAAATTTCGAAATTTCGCACGGGTCCGTGAATCGGGGCTTTTTTGCCCGCTTTGCCGGAGCCGTCTCCGCGGAGGGAGGGCAGAAGTCGCGGCAAAGCTACCGAAATCGCGGGTCGGCGTCGGAGAAGTATCCGCAGAAAGTAATGCGCGAACGTTATATAACCGGCCGCGGTCGATTCTCGCTTCGAAACTCGGAAGCCCGGATCGAGGAGGTCTCCTTCCGGCGGGGGTACGGGACCCGGCGATCCCGCGGGAGGGACTTCGCTCCCGGACGGAAAGCGAAGAGAGGGAATCCGTCGGGGAGGAAAGAGTTTGAAGGAAAATGAAAAAAAAAAAAAAAAAACGAGAAAATCCAGAAAGAAAGCAGTAAAAGTGATGAGTCAATTAAAAAGCGAAGAAAGTATTGCCAACCTTGAAGAGTTTAACTTCGCCGAGGAGAAAATTTAAACTGCGGGACATTCGGATGGAGCAAAAATCTTTCGATTTTGCATTCGGAGCGAGTCAGCACCGGAAGGCGTCGCAAGTCCCGGGAAAATTCGATTCGGCAAATGGGAAATCGACCCGGAGGGGAAAATTCAGTTTTGCGTAAACTCCGAAAACTGACCTTACGTCTCCTAAAATAATTTCACTTTTCAAATGAGTCGCGCATGCCTAATCGCCTAGCTAAACTACCAGGTACCTTTCTCTTCTCTTTAGAAAACGAGGCACCCGGTGAAAAATTTCAGTTTTCCCGTTCGTTTCGTTTCGAGTACTCCCCGCGGTTTCTCCGTCTCTTTTGACGCGGTCCAGATTGGTCGGGGCCAGCGCGAAATGCGGCAAATGACAAAACTGAGGTGCCGAGAATGTTAAGAAACCTGAAATCGTCAAATATTCACCCGGGATCGCAATTGCGGAGACCGCGAATTTCCCAAACGCTGGAACCTTTCGGGACTCGTCCAGCTCTTCCTCAGGTTCGCGACAGCGAATTTTCGCTTCGCGTTTTTCCCCCGATGAAAAGGGAGAAAAACGTTTCCCTAGCGGAAAAGGCGCGACGATCCCCGGAACCGCTCTCCGTTCTGTCGAACCTCTTCGGGTCTCCCGTTTTAGAAAAATCTTTTTCCTTTCGGGTTGTTCCGAACGAAGTCGTCGGGGAGCCTTCGGAAAGCGAGAGGTGATCGTCGCACCGCGGTTGCAGGGTGGGTGTATCCGGCAAAAAGGTTCAAAAGAGGAAAAAAAAAAAAAAAAAGGAGCTTGGGCGCGTGTGAATCACGGAAAAGTTCACGCCGCCGAAAACCTGCCCCGCGCATGCAGAGCTGGAAAACCGATTCCGACGAAAGGACCCGCTGGAAAAGAAGTTCCAGGGCGAGGCAGATCCGATGCGACTTAAATCACAAGAATGATTTCATAGCCGGTTACCGCGCTGGGAAGTTGTTGCTTAGTCACTCGAAATTCAGTGAAAGTTGCTAATTAACCGCCATGGCATGTTGTCAACTGCGGTGCAGCAAGAATATAGAAACGATTTGGTAGAGCTGCGATCGTTTCAATTGTCGGTAAGATCGAGGATTCGCTGCTGTCGGACGCCGAAGGGTAAAAATGCCGCAGCTTCAAACTCCGGCGGAAGATCATTTGGCTCTTCTTCCCCAAAAGAGAATCAATCCTCCTTCCAAAAAATCGTCACTGCTTTTAATTGAGCTTTTGCGCACCGTCACTCGAAGGCCTCCGACCACGTTCGGAAAGCGAGAGAAAACCGAAATTTCCTTCGAACCGTATTAAAATTGTGATGGAAACCTTACGATGCAGATCCTGACGCGAAACGGAAAATGCAGCGGGAGAATTTTAATTTTTACTCCCTCCGGGCAAGCGCAAAACTCTTCGCAGGCGAAGGTTCGCGTCGGGATCTCTCCGATTTTCCTCGTGCTCGAGCGTATGAAAGTGTGAAAACGTCGCCGTGCCTTGATCTGACGGGAGGGAAGAGCCCGCTCAAAGGACGACGACGCCGTCCACGTCGGAGGAGACACCATTGCCTCACCTGGCACGATAAGAACCGTGCAAAAAGTTTTCCAGGGAGAGAGAAAGAGAGAGAGCATCTTTTTCTGCAGCATTAAGAGAAGCCGTCCCGTCGACTTTACTGTCGTGGCAAATTTCGAATAAATCCGTGCACCGGAAAAAGTCAGACGACGCGCTTCCGGCATCGGAAATATGCGCACGTCCTCCCGTAAACCTGCCCCGCGACACGGGTGTGTCACCCTGCGCCGAATCCTCCGTGCGAGCGCCAAGATTTGGTTTCTTGCAAAGGGCGGGCGGCAAATTTCGCAAATCGCGGCAAATTAATTTCAGACCTCGGAGGTCGTCTCACATCAAAGGTGTACGTCCGCGACGTCCATTACGGTTAATGCTTCCGTGCCCGCAGCTCTTATTCGAAGCCGGCCGAAAATTGGCTTTTCCAATTCGGGAAAACCTAAATTGCTGCGGCGATTAACCCACGATTGCTACACTCCAGTCTCGGAAAATGCGAAATCGGCTTCAACCGAAATTTCTCCGTCATTTTTTTTTTTTCTTGTTTTGCATAAACCTGAGTTTTGGGTTTTTGTCGAAATTATATAATTGGACATTTTGTTATTGGCATAACAGGAAATTGTAACCGTGCGATGGCACGACATCCCATGTGTTTATTCAATGTTTAAGAACGGACTTTGGCAGAGTTTCTCCTCTGACACGGAAATGTTGTTCGGTTTCACTAGTTCGGCAACTCGACTGGTTTTAGAAAAGCACTCGGGTGATTGTCGTAATGTATTTCGGTGACTGCAGAGAGCTGAATAAATCTCGGTATTAACAACTTTGCCGGGTCTGCTTCCACCTCTCAAGTTTGGAGACCTCACGTTTTATTTCAGAGCGATTCGATGTTACGCAAAAGTAACTCTCGATTGTCAAAGGAAGGCCTCTCGCAGGTACGGCCGGGAGCGATCGAGGTGTCGGGGGAAAAGGTTTTCATGCCGCAGTTTGGCGCAATAACGTGACAAACTGAATTTCGGTTGTCTGCTTTCCGGTAATGCATTGCTTGCGCATTGCGCCAGGTTGCGATGCAGCAGGGGTTTCACGCAACCGCCGAAATTCATTTGCCCGCATTGCGTTATTTCTCTCGCGTTGAGGCTGTTGACGGCCCGCGAAGGTTCGCAACAGCTCCGCGCGAGCCGCGAACCAAGGGATGGTTTCCGGCGGATGGGTTTTGAGAGGGAATCCGCCTGTTGCAAAACGGAATCACGCCTCCGGGCCCATCGGTCGTAAGCGACGAGGGATAGCGCGAACGGCAATTCCCTTTGAGTCATTGCACGGAGATCGGAGTCGTGAGACTGCACCTTATAGCTTATAACAGAAGCGACAGCTTCGGCCGCAGGAACCGCAGCCGATCGCACGAATCCATTGTCTTGAACATGCGCGAGGAGGCCAAAACTCACGTTAAGGCGGTGACTTTCTCAAAATGAGTGCTCCACCAATTTTTCTGACATTTGGCGACATAGAAGACGGTAGCTTTCATTGAATACAGGGTGTCCGCCTGACTGTGCGTGCCTTCTTTTGATCCAAACGATGAAAAAGTGCAATTTTATTGAAATCTGCTTTGTTTTCCTTTTTCTTTTTTTCGAAAAGAGCATATCATCCCTGCATCAAAAACTTTCTTGACTTTCTATCTTTCTTTCATCACTTAATGATCTTTCGCGGGGTTTAATGCCACAGGAGACTCATTCGAAAGTGAGAAAACCTTTTTTTTTTCTCCTTTGGTCGGCCGTTCGAAACGAACGTCCAACGTCATTCGAAATCGAACCGGAAGGATTTTTCGGGAAAAGAAAACTCGCATCCGATTTTCTTTTCCGGGGGCCGCTTTACTCGCTCAACCGAGAATCGTCAATATCCCAGCGGATTTTCCTTTCCGGGGCTGCCCCCGAGTGGCAGAGGAAAATTTTTTTTCCAAGATCGCGAACGAGCAACATTTTCACTGCGGAATCGACTCGGCGCCGGATGACCGAGAGACCTCTCGCCAAATGCGCAAACCTGCGTTATCGCTTCGTGCAGGTCCGAGCCAGCCGAGGCAGAGAGCATGAGGCGCCCCGGAGTGAAAGTAAAAGAAGAAATTACACGCACACCCACGGCCCCATGTGAAATTTCGTGAATAAAACATCCGCCTTAAAACCGATTTCCCTGCGCAATTTATTACTGGTTTTATAAGCTTAGGTAACCGGAGAATAATTCGCGAAACATTCAAATAAAAATATTCCATGTATTGCGCCTCGGCTCTTTCTTCCAGAGCCGGCAAATCGCGCGGTATTTGTCCAAATGGAAAAAGCCATAAAGGAACATTTTCCTTTTTCTTTTTTTCTGAGATCTTCGGAATCCTCCAGCGGAATCGACTTCCTCTTGCGGCGGAAGGTTGCATTTGCGGAGCGGACTGCGTTCGTCCGGAGGAGGAAGGCGGTGATCGGGGACTGGCCCCGAGAACCGTGTAAAATTTAGCCGAGAGAATCGCGAGCCGCTTCCGTCTGCGATAAACCCGCGGAGTGAAACAGGCGGAGCGCCCGGATGAGACGCCGGAAAACGGAAAAGGTTTTTGCGTGCTGGAAAAGGGCCGCGAACGCTCGACCTCGTCGAAGCCCCCTCGTCTGATTTGCTGAACGGCCCGATCTGAAAATTTCGTTTCAGCGAAAATCCTTCGAAAATCGCAAGCATCCCGTCAAGTTGCATCTTGGAACCACGCAAATCCGGCATTTGAAAGGGAATTACTTACAGCGATTTCAAGTTCCCCGGAACTCCGATCAAAAGCAGTGCCGCATGTCAGGTACGGGTTTTTTCGATTTCTGCAACACGGAGCCTCCGGTTTCGGAAGTGTGATAACCGGAAGTCAGAAATCTAGTCATGTCTTTGGTACTTTGCAGAAATAACCTTTTTTTTTTTTTTTTTTTTTCTGATAAACTGCATTTTATTGTAGGTTCCTGCTTTAACTTGCGCCGTTTAAAGACTGTACGTTGCATAATCGGCAAATAAGTTTTTCTCGTGCCGAATTTACCATAAACGCAGGTTGGATTAGATTTTCTTTTTCGATTTCTTTTAATTCCTATTGAGTATTTCATATTAAGTATTGTACAGTCAAAGGTAAACCTAACAATCGCTTGGCCCGTCTGCTTGTGAAGGAAATGAGCAGCAGAGATTTTGGGATTGAATGCTTTTTGACCGTATTTATACATCAAAAAGTTGAACTGCTGTAAGAGATTTTTTTTTTTTTTTTTAAACTCTTTTCGGTTTCTTTTACCGAGATCTTCAAACCAATAAGCATTTTTCATGTTCAGTTTCTTCTTCCCATAAACCTGTTTCAATGTTTCGGCTTTCCCGCTTTTCATTCTTTTCATTTTAGGTTATAGCGTTTCTATTGTTCGGAGTCAAAAGCTTACTTCCTTCGCTTCTACTTTACTTTTGTTCAGTATTTGTTTAGGTGTAATCTACCGTCTTCCGGCATAGTTTTAACATGACATTAAACAATCTTATTGTTGCGAGACGAAAGAGGAAAAATCGTAAAGCATAAAAGTCGGTTCTGGTTTTCGAAAAGATACGTGCATTAAATTGTTAATTTAAGCGGTGCTGACAAAAAGCTCTCGCTTTTTTGTAAATGAATATTCCCATTTAATGCAGGTGCCTTTACGAGAAAATGATCAGTTAGTTAATATGGAACGAAAGACACCCGAGGCTTAGGTTCCTCCGAAGTTTTCCACCAAGCATTCGAAGGTATGCACCGCAGATCGACTCTTATTCGGTCTGTTAGGTTAGGCATTTGGAAAATCTTTCGCCTCGTGAAAGTCGCCTCCCTTTTCCAAGCACGGCGAATATTTTGATGCCCAACATTGTACCGGTGTTCCTGCTTTTCCATCAAGTCTCAATTCACACTCCGAATTCGGCTGTTTGCCCGTCCGGTCGCTTTGAATTAAGGATGTCACACCGAAAACCGGGAGAATACCGCCTTATTAGGCAGGAAGTGCCTTCAAACCTGAAAAAAATGAGAAAAGTGACCCGGAGAAAATAGATGGAACGTTGGCCAACACGTTCGGAATCCGTACAGAAACATCGGATGTCTTAATTGAAACGTAAATGAAGCTCCCGAAAGGATATAACTGTCGGACATTTCGCTTATTTCTTCGTGTAAAAAGCACGAGGAGTTAAAGCAATGAAAATGAGAACATTTATATATATATATATGTATATATAAGAACATACGCAATTTGGATGGCATTTGAGATTGAGGAAGTCATGGTTTCCAAGTTTCCTTTTGCCACAATTGATATATACGATTATACATATTTACTTTACTTCTTACAGGGGAGGTACCACGAGTCGCAGGACCAGTAACCGATACTCTCCGAATTACACAGCGATAATGTTGCTTTGGCGATCTACACCTTCCAGTTTAACAACCGAAAAACTCATGCTTTTAATAATAGTATTATTTAAATTAATAAACGTTACCATAGCAAACGTAGACTCCCGGATTATTTCCGAGTCCGGAAACGAGAGTTCAGCAATGTTCAACGGAAGGAAAATCTTCGCTTTTCGTCCGGACGGGGACGGTTTTACTGTCGGGAGCAAGAAATTGATTGATTTTAACGCGGGACGTGATTTAGGATCAAATAAAGGAGCCGAAAGTCGAGAGTGCGCGGTCGAACACTTAATAAAAGCGATCGGAACCGGCGAGAGCGGGGGGCAGCATTTGAAAAGGAAAAGGAAGAAGGTGGAAAGGTCGTTCAAAAAGGCTTCGCTAAAGAGCGCAAATCGCCCGCGAAACGAGACCGTTCTCTACGGCTTGCACAAGAGGCGAAGAAGAAGAAAGAAGAGGTACGTTCGCTTCCCTCCAGTGGACGGCGGCAGGTTTTCGCCGGGCAAGCACCAGGGACGACCGTTGTACTCGATAATCACAGGTTTCGGAGGTTGGTAAAACTGCTTTTAATAAATCCATCCCGTTCTCTACCGTATAGATGTGAAACTGTTGCGCCGCGATTTGTTTATGCATCCTGACGTAAATCCGGTACAATTCAGGCGATAAAGAACTTTTTAGAGGGAAAATTTAAGCCGGACAGCACGGTCGGACCAAGGCGGGCGTCCTCACTGAGGTCCTCAGTCTTTGTGCGACTGTGGTAAACTCATCCATTACCGAAGGAAAGAAAAGAAGATCCCAGAACGAGCGATGGAAAATAGATTTTGTGCTAACGAAGAGGATGATACCCGGGGGAGGGGGGGGGGGAGATGCCCGTACTTCCGGCAGAGAAGCGCGAAACTTTTATCTCAGTCCGAACGAACCGTCAGCAATAAAAGGACAACTTGCGTAGGACCAAGTTCGAGCGATCAGCTATCCTCTCCGACAGCAAAGGAAGGGGAGGCCCTTCTTTTTGTCAGCATCGACGCACCGCTTGAGCGCGAGATATAAATCAGATTTAATGCAATGCCGTTGCACTCGTTGTTCAAAGCGGGTGATAAACCATCACCCGTCCGGGGATCGACAGCGTGCACGACGACACGATTTAAAGGCGGCTTCTTGCACGTTCATTTTATTATTTTCCTGTCTGTCGCCGATAAATGAATAAATAAGTTTTTTATGGGACGCGTTTGAAAGCCCTAACCTTCCGGCCCGGTGCTGACGGAAAGACCGGTTCCAGAACCCTCCGAGATCCGATTAACGTGGTTTTCTCCTGTTCGTAGGTGGACACTACAACAGTTACACCGGATGGAACAGCGGACCGAGACCGGGAGGCATCTTCCACGTTCCCGCCATGAGACCGAGGAGTCCCCGACTGGTGTTCCGGGATCCCGTCGAATCCGGAAGTCTCTCGGCGCCTTCCAGCTTCTTCGGGAACAGCCTTCAAGACATTGGGTTCGAAGATGAGAGAGGTTTCAGTATTGTTTCTCCTGTTAATATATTAAACGTGAAAAGTATTTCCGAGCTGCAAGACCCGAGTCGCACCACAAGAAACTGACGAGATTTCTGGGTCGGGAATTTTCGACATCGTCACCACGGCATTGCGTCTGTTTGCTGGAACGGACGCCTCCATAATTATTAATGAATTTCGTTCCTCAGACGTCCACATTCGTGCGCAGTTTCGATTTCCGATCCTCGCAGGGATTTTTTTTTTTTTTTTTGTAATCCTGTTTTTGCGCGAAATTTTTTTTTCCGTTTTATTTTCGGATCGTCGTTGGTCAATTTGCCCGAAATGTTCCGGATTCGGCAAGGGCGAATTCGAGGCGAACACCCCGGGTAAAAACCCTCGTTTCTTCGTGTGAAAAGTCCCACTCGCCAAGCTCGTATTTATCACTTGACATTTCAGGAAAAGCTTTTTCCGCTCCTCCGAACGGCGGCGACGCCCAGTTTCGGTCGTTTCCCGAGCTGCCAACTTCGTTCTTCAACCCATTTCGCTGCGGTTTTTGCGCGGTGTCACGCAATTTTCCCGTCCAGGATTCGTGGCGCGCACACGCACACACACACACACACACACATAAATCCGTGCATCATTTGGATTTTCATTTTTAAAATTTTCCGAAGTAATTAACAGACCCGAATTCGGCTGCCCTTCACCGTACATTCGTATTTAAGCATCTTTCGCTGCGAATTTCATGTGCGAGAATGTGAATTTTTTGGGACGCTGATCACCGACGATAGACTCCCACCAACTGCCGTCACAAATGCGGACTTCATTACGGTGTAAAAGGAAAGAAAAAAAAAAAAGGACCCGAAACGTGCAGATTCCTCGAGGTTGTTAAAAATTTTCTAAATTATCAAAAATCGCCGTGCACCGTAAGAATTTTCGTTTTTTTTTTTCTTTCTCGCCGCATGCTGCTGCAAGCAGGTTTCTGTCAATATGAAAATGAAAGCAGTCACCGAATCGCTGTCGCCACTAAATCCGCGCTAAAGCTCGGAGAGTAAAATTTCTTCCTCAGTGAAATCCCCGGCGTCGCTCCCCATTTCCGAAACGTCTCAAAAATCCGTCTCGGCTCCGGATCGCACGATCTGGAAGCAATTTTTCAGGCGGTGATCCGGAGCCCGGATGCTTCCATTCGCGTTTCCGATACCTTTTTCTGGGATTGTTTTTTTTTTTTTTTTTTCTGCGAGAGAGACAGAGAGAGAGAGAGAGAGAGCGAGAGAGAGAGAGAGAGAGCGGAAAAAGCCTGAACGGAAACCTGTGTATTTTGCAGAAGAAAGAGGCGCTAAAGGAAAATATCCTAACGGTGAAGATCAAAACTTATGCGCGAATGGAAAATGCGAATTCTTCCTCTCGTGCTGGATGTCTTCGGGGCTGATTGACGGCTCCTGCGGCAGTTTCCTCTACGCTTGTTGCCAGCGACCTGACAAAGAGGCGCCAAAAACAAACGAGCATCACAACAATGACGTCCTAACCTTACCGACTAACTTCGGCCCCGTAATAAATGATTTTAGTAAGTTTTCTATTTACTCTATGACTATCTACACTTGACTAAGACTTTCAGTTTCGCTGCTGAATCTCTTTCAAAACTCGCTCTGTACATAACTGAACGTGGACACTTTGCATATACATCTCGATAACAGGGGTAACATTGAACGCTTTTGATGAACCTGAATTAGGTGACAATACACAGACGGACAGTTAAGTTATCGGATTTGTAGATGCTCGTTTGGGTTTTTGGGGCGTTTCTTCTCCTTTTTGGTGTTTCTCGCAATATAAAAATTTATCTTGAAGTCTTCTCTGCGTCAGAGCCCCGCACGTTACTGATGGACGGTAACATTTCTGAATAAATTTTTGTGCACGTTATAGCCTCGTGAAGCTTTGATGTAACTCGTAATCCCTTAAATTTCATTCGGGGCTCTTTTTTTTTTAGCTTTCTCACCGTTCGGTTTCTGCTCGCCGCAACTCTGATTCAGATCTACATGCACTTGATGCGTCCGTATGGGGAAAAAAAAAAAATTTTTAACATTAAAGAAACGCATGAAATCGTTAGGTTGTTAATGGATTTGTTAAAAAAAGGAAAAATCTGCCAAAAATGGACAGTTGACTTTGTCCCGATCGACACGCGTGAAATGAATGGACTTATAGCTGCAGCAGGAACTTTTCCGAACTGTTCGAACGCTTCCAGGAGCGCTGCCGCGCGACCTGTTGCGGCCTCCCAAAGGATGCCGGTCCCGCTTTGCTGTTTCTCATGGCTGGCACCACTTGGGTTAAAAGTGGATTTGCACTGAGCAACGATTCGGAATTTATTTTTTTCAACTATTTTCTCTCCAAGCAAAGGGGGGAAAAAAATTAATTTTTATCCGGTTTTATCTTTTTAACTTATAGTTGCTGTTTAGATGAGGTAAATTGGCATGGGAATAAACGTGGGATTAGTTAAATTGTCGCCAAAATAAAATTATAAAAGCGATCTGTTTTTCTTCGCCGCCGAAACTTCAGCATTATCTGCAATGTTATTGGTGCCTTCACATCTGTCAGTAAATTATAATTTTGATTTAGATAATAATATCAAATAATCAGATTTAAAAGACGTTTGACTTCAGTTCTGTATGTGAAAATACCGAGTCTTCCTCATGATTTTAAACACGTATTAGAACACATGTTTAACTGAAGCTTTTTTCGAAATTTAGAAAACTTGTTTTGGCAATGGCGGGTTTAAAGACAAATCGCATTCTAATTCAAATTATGCCCGAGAATTCACTGCAGCACTTTGAATACTTAACGAAGCTAAGGAAAAAAAATCCTTAAATCCCCTTTGGATTAAAACTTATTGTGCTTGAATTTTAAGTTGCACCTTACGTGATGAAAATAAGGATAATTAAACGAGAAGCTTGATAATTTACATTTCATCTTATGAAATTTATGAAAATTTGCAATTTTATAATTCTCTTACATGTAATTAATTCATTATAAATGATTGGAGGGGGTGGGGGGGGGGAGTCAAATCATTTAGAATGATCAGGCATTCCATTTTTCAGGTACCACTACGAAAGGCTAGGTCTAACAATCCGAAATTGTTTCGCCTGAATCTGAAATTAATGTTACCTTAATCTCACGGTTTTGTACGGTTATTTGAAAAGGGCTTCATTGACTTACAGACTCGCTGAATTGTACAGAGAAATGCGCAAAATTTACTTTCGGTTTCCCCGCAGAAATTTTTCCATCGATACGAAAAATGAACAATCCCCCGATAATTTAAGTCCAAACAGAATGAATAAATTTTCTTTACTCAGTGCGAACTGTGACCCATGATTAGTGTTATTATAAAATCCTGTTGGCAAATGTTAATTGCTCCGCATAAAAACACCGAGCGAGGTCGGTGTAAAAAAATTTTTAAGGTATTGCTCGGGGGCCGTGGAGAAAAGCTCGCCCGGAGGTGTTGCCATCGGAATTTCCCATTCGGAGACCGCAGACCCTGAGGAAAGAGGATGTGCATATCAGGTTGGTGCTCGGAAAATAATGGAAAAAGCAATTCGTCCGATTTTTCTGCGGTCTGCTCTCTGCTTGTCGATTCATCCGTTCTGCAGGTTGCTGCGGCACACTTTCAATGTCCCATAATGAGCAACAAATGCTAGAAGCAGAGTTGGTTTTTTTATCTGCCTTTTTTTTAAGCAATGCGTAAAAATTGGTTCCCATTTCAATCGCATGTTCACTTTTACAACTTCTTTGGATCTAAATGGTAATGGTGGAACCTGTAGTATTCCTTCGGAAGAAAGAAGATCTTTGCGTTCAAGATTGCGATCAAGATCTCACCCAAATGAAAAGCTCCTATTCCTTGGAGCTTTCGCACTTTAATAGAGTTTTTTTGAATGACCTGTAAAGAGCAATCTGTTCAGTTAATTGCAGTTTTGGCATTTTCCTGTGTGAGCCTTAAAAATTTACAAATATAATAACAATGGAAATTTTGTTTTTCGGCAGGGTGTTACACGAAAATGATTGGTTTGCCATTGCACTTGCACAGAATTGCAGTGGAAAATGAAATCTCCGTAATCCGCTGTTCTGTTAAGTTTTTCGATGTTCCAGGGTGCGGAGTGTCGATCGGAAAGCTTGGAGCTCAAAGGAGAGTCGTCGGAGGCGACGAAGCCGGATTTGGAAGCTTTCCCTGGCAGGCCTACATCCGAATTGGATCATCGCGATGCGGCGGCTCCCTGGTCAACCGTTTCCACGTCGTGACGGCAGGACATTGTGTGGCGAGGTACGCCGTCTTCCCCCCCCCGTAGGGGGGGGCTGCTGATCACTTTTAAACGCAAAAGCTAACGAAAGTTCTTTCCTGCCAGGGCTTCTGCCAGACAAGTGCAGGTCACCCTCGGCGACTACGTCATTAACTCGGCGGTGGAGCCTCTGCCCGCTTACACTTTCGGAGTAAGGGAAATAAAGGTTCATCCTTACTTCAAATTCACTCCTCAGGTACGGAAATATACATTTTCCTAACTTTACGGCTTTTGTGTTTCGCAGCTTGGCCGTTCCAATCGCTCGCTGAAATAAAATTTTTGAAATTTGTCTTCAGGCCGATCGATTTGACGTGGCAGTCTTGAGATTAGACAGACCCGTTCAATACATGCCTCACATTGCACCGATCTGCCTTCCGGAGAAGAACGAAGACTTTTTGGGTCAATTCGGTTGGGCCGCGGGATGGGGCGCGCTACAAGCGGGTAAGAATCCGGCACTCAATTTTATGTTTTCTTCGTTACCAATGTAATATACGCTTAATATTTACCCGGCTTAGGTTCCCGGCTAAGGCCGAAAACCCTACAGGCGGTCGACGTCCCAGTAATTGACAGCAGAATCTGCGAAAGATGGCACAAGAGTAACGGAATCAACGTCATCATTTATGACGAGATGATGTGCGCGGGTTACAGAAACGGCGGCAAGGACTCATGTCAGGTTAGTTGTCGGACACTATCGATAATCATTGCCTTAAGAGTTTTTTGAACGTCTGTAGAACGAAAATCATAAGTACATATTTAAGTTCCTGCCTTCTCAGTCGATTGTAGACGTAACAACTGTAGGCTTTTATGAAACTTATTCAATGTATAAAATTTCTACTAAACCTCAGAGGTTACGGCATGAGAAGATATATTTTGAAAACCATTGAAACTCATTAATCCAACCATTGAAAAACATTGAAATGTTTTGAAAACCATTGAAAAACTTAATGCATATGTCTTCACTAAGAGGTAATAGGAAATTTTATCGTAATGCCTCAAAAATCTAGCATATTTTATGGAAAAATTGGTAAACTAATGCTTTTCAGAGATTTGAAACATTAAAGTATGGAACATTGACGCAGAGTACGAAATCAAAATAATAATTGTGCTGCGTTTTATAAAACGCTCGTTCGATAAGCTTAAGTTTTTTTTTTTTTTTAAATACTTTTAAATTTTGCCATTACGAACGTCAAAGTTAAAAAAAAAAATAAATACATAAATAAATAAATTTATGAGGATTCGATATTGACAAAGATTCGGCACGGGAGGGCAGGATAAGGAAATAATTATATTTTAAAACTGCGAGGTAATAAATAACATATTCTGATAAATAAAAAGCATCAGTTTTAATTTTGCACCGCATTTCATTTGATGCAAAATTTAAATTTGTTGTTCTCTGATTTCAGGGAGATTCCGGAGGACCTCTCATGATTGAAAAATCGAACGGCAAATGGTATTTGATCGGTATCGTCAGCGCGGGGTATTCGTGCGCCCAAAGGGGGCAGCCGGGAATTTACCACAGGGTGGCCCACACCGTGGACTGGATCTCCTACGTAATAAACTCGTAACTGGACATCGGCTTCAGTTTAACTTAACTTGAGCAGCAAGAACCAAAGCCAGAAGTGAACGCTGTGGACAGTCGGTGGACCGAGAACGAACACAGTCCGACTACAGCTTTACTCCAACAGTTTGCCGAATTCCTTTTCGTTTTGGCTTCCAATCCTGACGGTCGCCCCTTCCGTCAGAAATCTTACTTGGCGATTCTGCCAGAAAAGTTCCGCACGAACTGAAGCATTTTCACTCTGTGCTGTTGACTTTGCCGAAAGTTAATTTATTTTTATTTTTATTTTTTTTTTTAACCCCCTTTTTCTTCCTTCATTTAAAAACATACTAGGAAATCTTCAAACTCTACATGTTACGTATGTACTTAAAGGGAATGTTTATTAAGATCCTTTTATTTCATATTAAGAATTATAATGTAAATTGTTGAAAAGAACGGAGCTCTTGCGGATGAAATAATAAATTGATGCCAATTGTATTTTATTTTCGTTTATTCTGCACTTTTATTACAATGCTTGTCGGGATTAAGCCAGTTCTGGGCGCCGACATTCCAGGATTATCCGACCAAATAAGCGAATTTCGTTTTTCCCAAGCATTCACTTTAGTTTCGCCACTTATAACAACACGAAGAGATGGATAAAATCCACTGGGTTCGCGCCATTTAACTTGCTGGAAAAGTGACTTTCGCACTCTGTCCATATAGACATCTCGCTCATGTTGTTTGCAATTTACCGCACGTTTAACTGACGATCGGCTGGAAGGTTTGCAAGAAATGTGTAGGCACAGGGTTGACAGTACCGCGCCATTGTCGTTAGCGTGACTGTTAAAACCTAAACAACGCTCCACATTCGGTGTGAGCTACGGTGAGAATCTTTATTCAAAGACTATTTACATATATGCTCGCAGTGTTGTTACTGCTCGTGCGACTTGGCTTCGATACATGAATCGTTATTTTTTACATTGCCTGTCATACTTGCATAACACAACATGATATAGAACGGGGTACCGGGAAATGGAACTTTGAGAAATAAATAAATTGATTTCGCAGACGATGCAAGTTTGGAAAAGAACAAGAACAAAATATATCGAAAACAGTAGTGAAACAGAAACTTTAGTATAAGAATAATTATATATAAATTTAACTTAAAACGTTTTATAACTTAGCAAAGTCAAAAATTTGCTTTTGCGTTTCCCTTAGTGTGAACTTCACATTATTCTTAAAATATAATATATATATATATTTATTTGATTTTGAAAAATAAAAAAAGCATTGAAAATTTAAAAAGAAAGATGTGTTGAAGAATTAGGAAAATAAAATTAGAAACGCAAGGCTGTAATACATCAGACGTGATCGATTCACAATACTTTGAATCGGATATTTTTCAAGAAAAAGCTTTGCATACTTAAGTTACAAACTTCATTCTGCATTCGTCTGAAAGTTGTGTTTACAATGTGAGAAACATAAATCAAATCCCTTGTTCGCTGCTGATCTGTCTGCCGCTTTTAGGATTTGCTTTTTTTCAGATGTATCCGGAAAACTTTCCTTCCGTCCCCAGCGAGCAATCCCAATAAATGAGTGCTGAAAAAAAGAAAAACATTCAGGAAAACCACAAATGCCTTGAAGCGTCACTCTCTTTTACTCCGACTGGAGCGGGGAACAAGGCTCAAAAATCTTCCAGAGTTCTCTCAGATAATCGATGGGCGACAAGAATCCGCGGAAGTTTTAAAAGTGCATGCGGAAAAAGAAAAATAAAAAGAAAATCATGCGTTTATGCGGAACGGGCAAACCAAATCGAAGTTTTACCTCCACAACCGAGGTACGTCGCATCCTGCAGGAAGGATCATTCCTGTCGACCTGTCGCTGAAGCAGTTACTGAAGTCACGTTCCGAAATGCGGAACAGCAATGGAAAAAAAAAAAAAAAAAAACATCTTGCCAATCACCGGTTTTACATGGACAACTTTAAGCTACGTGGCTGAAAGGCAAAAATTTTACGGAGGTGATCATAAAAGTGGATGCGTGCCGGCAAAACACAAAAGCGCCGGCCAAATGGACGGCAGTTCACCGTAAGGATCGTGTTATTGCTTCAAAGGCACCGGACATCTTCCCGGCCTGCGGTTAAGGCGTTCGGTGCCGGTTAAGAGTTCCGACGCTTTCGGACGATGTGAAAGGTTCTTGCTCTGAAATCGTTTAACGTGGCACATCTGAATCGCAACGCTGCACCACGGAAATTGAGTCCCAACAGGAAAGATGGCTCGGATGGCGTTCAATTTCCATTTGTTTCACTCCAAAAGGTTCGTCAATTTTTTTTCTCTCCTGGGACGTCGTCCTCCTTCACGGTTCCTTAACTTTGCTGAGGAGAGCTTCGCGTCACCGCCCCACAGACTTCATTTTACCGGAGAGTCGGGGGTCTCAAATAGATTCCCTGTGCAGGGGCCGGAGAAAACAGAGGGAACCTCGACCGAAAAGGAAAGGGGGGGCGTAGTAAGGTTCGTTTTTAATAACGGGGGTGAAGGATTCCCGTTGCGGAGCAAAATGTGAAATGCCGAAGAAAATTTGACGGAATATATGTTAACCAAAGTCGGGACGCTGCAGTTTAATAATGGAAATGCACAAGTGCAGGCAGATTGGTCGTGCGAAAGGAGTCGACGGTTTGGGTGCGATTTGCAATTGATGCGAAAACCGACGTTGGATCTCTCCATGCTGGATCCCGGGCTCCTTCCTCCGCGGTGCGCAAAGAGCAGGTTGCGGACCGGATTCCTCCGCACGAAACGAACGAAAGTAGTGGCTGAGAACAAAACCAGAGTGCACTCACCAGGCCGTGCGGTAGCTCGATCCGCCTTGATCTAACGGTACATCGAGCACTCATTTGAGGAGATTCCGTCGACCTGCACGAGTGCTCGGTCACCTTCTCCTCGAAGTTCACCTTTACCGCCTTTTCCTTCGAGCACCGGAATCCTTCTTCGAGCACGCAGTGGTTGTTTGTGTCGTTTGCTTCGAGAGCTGGCGCGGTTCGAGAGTCGGACGTTTTCGGGCGGCACGATCGTCAACTTAAATTTTCGGAATGTTGTTTTGCTCCTGGGATTCCTGGCCCAGGATTCAGGTAGGGGGACGCACCGCTTGCGCGACACCCGCGCTTCCGAATGTGGCCCGGATCGAAAGTCGCAAAAGATAAAAAAAAAAAATTTTTTTTTTTTTTTTTTTGGTTTTCGAACTTGTTGCAGGGTCGGTTCGAGTGCTTCGCGAAATGTTCAGGACGATTTGGGGTGTCGCCTTCCTTACGATGATCTACTTTTCCATCGCTGACACCGTCAGTAAGTCGACGAGCGGCGGGATCCTTGACTCGCACGCTCTTCCTTTCGATGTCAGTCTGTTTTTCCGCGTTTATCTTCCTCGCCCTGAGATTTTTGCCTCGTTTCGGCAGTGGGAGGAATCCGCCGGAGAAAGCTCCTGCTCATCTTTGATGCCGTCCTCGGCGAATCCTTTTTGGAACCTGCGCCGGCGACAATGCTCGCGTCCAGTTAAACATTTTGTGACAAAACGAACTTTTACGGGAAAGGAAATGCCAATTGGGGTTTAACCTCTCAGCAGCGTTTCCGGCGATCCTGCTTCCCTCCCCGTGGCCACGCTACCGACGCAGGAAAGGCGTGTGCGTCGTCCGTCGCGAGCGATCCAACGAATGACGTTCGAACAACTTTCGACGTCTTCAATTTTCTTTTCCGTGCGCAAGCATACGGAGGAATTATCGCGTTTCCTACCGTACCTGGATGGATCGGGTTCGGCTCAAAACTGGATTCTTTCGACGTGATCCGATGGTTTGCGACGCGAAAGCGTTTCCTGTCGCACTACTTTCGTTTAGTTGTTTAGGTTCGGAGTCGCGGAATTTTCCGGAGAAATGAACGCGGGAGTTCATGCGATGCAGCTCCCGAGCCGAAACTCTTTCTCCCTGTGCCCTCCATCTGCGTGAAGTCGCGGGGCAAACCTTAGGTTTGCCGATATCGCGGGGGTCCAACCTCCCGGTGAGTTTACCTGTCAGCTTCTGCGTTTCGGAGACGATTTCCATGCCGCTTTGGCTTATTAAAAAGGATTATTTTACGGCGGCCGAGAGCCTTGAGAAAAATGCAGCCCCTCGACGAAGTAACATTTAAAAAAGATTTGCGGCAAATTATTTTTTGAAAACGGTGCGACTTAACTAACGGATGTTCACTATTAAAAAATGAACAGTTAGCATTTTTATGCAGAACGCCAACCATGAGCGATCATATCGGGGCACGCGAACCGCTCTTTTGCGTCTTCTTACGTTGCGAAAGCGCCGCCAAAGTAACAGTTAAAACCTTGTCTTGCCTTAAACGGAATCGCGTTTGCGCTCCCGAATCGCGATGACATTAGCAAACTTCGGTGTCCCCGTCCGTCAGAGAGACATTTCTCTGTTTTCCCTCCGATTGCCGTGGCAGGTAGCTAAATTCGACGGATGAAGAGCCCGCGGCAAGGTTTTAACGAAAGACCGCAACATTTCAGGTGGTAGGTTTCTGGCGACGCTGTTCGGATACCAGAACACTTGCCTGTATAAGAATCACATACACAGGTGCACTTTCACGTTCACGTGCTGGCTCGTCGGAGGATCTTTTCAAGAGGGCTGCGGGGACGACTACGACTGGCTTTTCACATGCTGCGTGCCGAGCGGTCTCCCGTCTTCAAATGGTACGTGCCGAAGTTATAAATTGTCCCACTCGAGGTTGGAGATCATCAGACGTGCTTTTACTGTCCGCAGCCGTTAGCAAGAAGCCAATTCCCGGCGGTGCCCCCCTCAGAAGGCAGGACGCCGGTTACGTGAGAAGCAGCTCCTCGTGCGGCGTACCGGCCATTCGGCTGCAAAAGAGGATAATTGGAGGAAATGAGGCTTACTTTGGCGAATTTCCCTGGCAGGCTCACATAAGGATTGCAGGGTAAGGGCGACTGCCTTTTTGCGCATGCTGTCGCGCAGATTGTTAACCTTCTAATTTGCCTCCCTGACGTCTTTCCAGTTACCAATGCGGAGGCGTTCTGGTCAGCCACTGGTTCGTTGTAACTGCAGCTCACTGCATACACAGGTAATTTTCGATCATTTTCATGTTTTTTTTTAAACCCGCCTTTTTCGACGGATCGAAACTCTTCGAGATATAAATCGGGTTTTCACATTGCAAATTTCATGCTCTTTTTATTGGCCACCTTTGCAAAAAACTTGAACTGGATTCAGTTTTCTTACGTTGTTCCCCGGGACAGACTAAAAAGTCGCTACCTTTACGACAACAGTCAGCGGTTCCTCCTGTGACAAAGTCCGAGGATTATGTGGAATTATCGTGAAAATTCCGACAAGGGGACTGCCTCATTCTCTCAACAATCCTCTTTCCTTCGGATCAGTCATCATTTTATGGCGATCGGAGTCAGGCCTGAGTCGCATTATAACTTAGCACTTCCCGTTTAATTGCTGACAAGCAAATCATCCCGGACAAAAGAAATATTGCGAAAAAACAAAAACTGCTCCTTTATTTGAGACGGAGCTGTTATTTTGCATTCCATCTGCGCAACCGCCAGCCTCGCTTTCCCGTTCAGTTTTGTGGGACAGGAAAAAATTACACTTATAAATGCCGCAACGTCGTTAAAGAGCAGACCCCAGCAGAACGGATATGTCCAAAAGTACACGGCACACTGACGGAGCGTCGCCCGATTGAAAATTTCCCTCAGTTGCTTCGCCTGGTAAAGAGCACGGAACTGAGGCACAGCCGTAAGAACAAAAAGATTTCAGAACGTGTTTCCGCTTTCCATTTTGCATATCGCCGAAAAGAACTGCAAATTCGCGAAAGCACAGCGTTTGGAAATTTTTTAAAAGTTTGTCCCCGTGCACACGTGCATCGAGTGCAAATAAGTGAGTAGAAATTGCGAACCTTCTTCCCACGGAAGTACCTTCGATCTTGTTCGTACCTTACAGATTCCCTGCCACATCCGGATATTAAATTCTTCACCGTGCACCCTCGCATGCTGTCATATGAGTTTCATACTTGTCTATTTTCCAGAGCAAGACTAAAGGACATAAAAGTCTTTCTCGGCGAGTATGACACCCAAAACACGGGCAATTACATTGAGCCTCTGCCGGAAGAAACTCATAAGGTGTCAAAGAAAATACTCCATCCATATTTTCAGTTCAGAATTACCCAGCCAGACAGGTAACGTATCCGGATTAGTAAATGGAATATTTGTACATGATTCATAAAGGTCAGGAAAAAGATAAAAAAAAAAATCCCTTGTGCGAATAGAGTGGTTCCGTCGTTACAGGTTCGACATAGCGCTGCTAAAGCTCTCACGGAAAGCTCATTACAAAGAAAATATTTTACCAATATGTTTGCCGGACCCATCCGACTCCTTTGAAGGTTATACGGGAGTAGTTGCAGGTTGGGGTAAGACGGACACCACTTACGGTAAGTAGATCACTCTTCCAAAGCTTTCCTGATATATTTACGAGTGCGTCGCATCGAGTTACCACATGAATTATTCCCGTTAGGTAAAACCGGGACAAACGTTCTCCAAAAGGCCGGAGTTCCCATACTGAGCGACGAGGAGTGTCTCCAGTGGCACCAGCACAAGAACATTCAGGTTGAGCTGCATAAAGAAATGTTTTGCGCAGGTACTCACGCATTTTTCTCGTGGGGGGGGGGGGGGGGGGGGGGGGGGGGGGGGGGGGGGGGGGGGGGGGGGGG
>JAOWBB010006391.1:0-27447 GCA_028565995.1 Ricinus marginatus | reverse complement strand
TTTTAAAAACGACCCTCTCCTTTTTCTTAAGTTCGGAACCTTCCAGTTTTCGAGATACATACGGTAATTATTATGTCCAGCATAATGAACGATATGGATGTAACTGCGTGCAGAAAGTCGACAAGCACAATGGGACGCATTAAGGCTTCAATTTGGCGGACGAATCTGTTACGTGTGAATTGAGAATAAATTTGGTTTTCTGTTAAATGCGGGTCTTAAATGAACTGACCGTTCTGATGCTTACTGCCTGAGCAACTGATGGTGCCTTATGCACAAGATCAAATCTGCTTCCATTTCTTTCAACGCCGTTTCGCCTTCTTCCGAGCCATGTCGCACGTCGCCGCTCCTCGGGAGGTTTCTGAGGCTGTAGCCGATCATTTTGAACTGAGCTACGGTTAGCATGAGAACGGCGAACCAGAACGTGTCTGTGGCTATGTAAACGTTCGTCATGACCGTGTAACTGCAGATGTGGAGCACGTACGTCATTGCGAGGTTTGTTCGATCGCGCAGATCGAAAGGCATGGGCACGTCGATGGTCATTTTTATTTCCAGCTCCGGGTGGACGTAACTCCCGTTGTCGTAGCGCTCCAGTTTCTTGATTTGATACACGATGATGGGTCCCAGCACCATTTGCAAATACCAGACGAAGGTGATCATCAAGTAAACGTTGATAATCTTTCTAATGCGTTTTACGGTTGGGTCCATGGTCACTTTCTCGCCCCGGCCGAAGGAGACGTGGACGAAGTTGACGTTGACGAATGCGATCAGATCCAGGAATTTTTTGCCGTTCATGCAAGCGTAGATGAATCGAAATAAACCCGAGGTGTACACCGTCGCGAAGTCTATCACCTCCGCTATTCCGTCTATGTCTTTGTAATGGAGCAGGATTTTCGCGTACATCGCCATCATGATCCACAAACTGGAGACGATCACTACGAAGAAGGTTATCCAGTAGCGCGCGAAATTCGCGTCCTGCCTCGGCCACATGGACATCAGCTTGCAGTAGTTCACGTACCACTCCATGTACTGCCGTTTCTCCGCCGGGGAATCGCTCGCCGCGGATTTCGATGGATCCGCCGCCATTTCCACGGGTGCTTTGAGCCGCGGAAAATTAAAAGCCGGCGGCCGAAGTGCGAGATAACCCTGCTCTGATGACCGGGAGCGAGAAAAAAGGTGTCTTCGGGATCGCGGAGCGCATCCTTTGCACCTTCCAGGCGGCAAACGCCAAAAAGACGCGTTCTTCGAGGCTTCTCACTTGCACCTCGGATCGCGTCCTGCAGCAAAACGACGAATTCCTGAAGCCGGTCTGACGCTGTTGCCGATCCTCCGGAACTTTAAGTCTTTCGGGATGCGCCGTTTATCGGGAATCGGCCGCGATTGCGGGTTGTTCGATCGGGTCGACAGAAGGTTGTGTCCGAAACTGCGGCAGAAAGGGAATTTCAAATGACGAGCTATCCACGATTTATGATCCCCTCGTTCGGGAAGCCCTGTGATTTTACGCAGGGAAACTTGTGCAGTCTCAAATGATGGGCCGGGCCACGCATGAAGACTCGATCAAAGTTTCATGAGAGAGCGGCCATCGATTTTTCTGCCTCCCGCTTACAAATTTTGTTTTTTTTTCTTTTTGAAATTCCGGAAACGGAAATTCGCCGCCGGGGATAAGCAAATTCAAGCCGTACGGCAAGGAGGCGGGGGGGGGGGCCGATTCCGATGCGCGAGCGCCGCCGTACCTGATGCAGGAACCTGCGCCTGCAGCAAAACCGACGGTCAATTCGGTTAAATTGATTCCTTTGACCATTTTTACGAGAGCTGAAAATTTCCTGCGGATATTAGGTTAAATAATGCATTTGCGATCCAAACTGTCATTAAATTGGAATTTATTGAATAAACTTCCAATAATAATTGATGATATGTCAAAAGTTTGCGGTTGCACCAACGGAATCGACGATGGTTTAAGGATTGGAAAAAAATTTTATATATCTACAAATTGTTTGTTCCTTCCTTAATTTTTTTGTTTTAGTCAATGTTTCTTATACCTGTTACATAAAAAGAGAATAGGTGCGATTTTCTCCGTGGGTATTTTACCCTTTGTATATGAAATTACCATAAATACAATGATTTCTTGCGCGGACCGCTCATCTGCAGGACCTTTTTTTCCATTAATTCCCTCGCGGCGTGAACGGATCCCGTTTGGAATTTCCAGTGGACAATCCGATTCTAACTCCTGTACATTATTCGGAAATAAAACTTTAAGATGGGAGTTATTGGTCCTCGAATAAAGTTATAAAATTTCATGTGGAATTATGTGTACAGCGCCAGTAAATAATAATTTGATAAAAATTTTAATTGAAAAAAACCAAAAATACTGTTGCACGTAATTTATTAGGCAATAATAACAACCGTTAAATTGAGGATTAAGCCTTGCTCTTTGCCATTGCGGCTTTATTTTGGATTTTATATTCCACTTTCGTATCCGCAACAGCAGAAGTTTAATGCGAGCCTTTTCCGCGCCTTTCGGCTCGTTTTGATGGTCTCGCTCAGTCCATAAGCGCGGCTTGCTCGAGCAGTTCCGGCGTTGTGGCGAAGGCGACAAAAGGGATCGTTTCTCACTTCCCGTTGTCGCAAGTCGGTCCTTTAGGTGGGTGCAGACTTGGTGTGATGGAATTTCGGCTTCGGCTGGAGCCACTTCTTCCAGGAGCTCGTGCTGCCCATGACTGTCGACGGTCTTCGCATCTCATCCAGGGGCACTTCCGTGAAATCGACCCTTCTGGTGACGGTGCCTCCGAGGTCGGATTTCGAAGACTTTTCCTCGTCCGCCATTTCCGGTGACGGAGTCTCGGAACTGATTTTAAGTTTCTGTGCTTTCCTCGCGGAGAACCGGAATCTGTCCTGGGGCGAAGGCGAAGGTGTTTCCGGCCAATTCTGAGCCGTGCGGAGGACGTATCCCGGATCGCCCGGCGACGTCGGAGCGGTGCTCTCGTTCTCCATTTCGCTGCCGAGCCACATCTGGGCTTCCGATCTGTAGGATGAGCTCGGCGTTTCGATGCGCAGACGGATTTCTTCGTCCGTCGTCTGCGAAGGTGGGGTCTCGTCGGATCCGTTCGGGGAAGGAGACTTTCCGCGCTTGGCGTCTCGTGGCGCGTCTCGGCGGGCGCCGGTTGCGCCCGGGATCTGACGTTTATCTTTGGGTTGTCCTCTGGAGCCGCGGAGGTTCTTCATCTTTCTTTCCTCCTCGTCTATGAAGTAAAATCCCTCGTCTATGATTTTCCGATAGTCCTGATCCTCTCTCGCCTTGTCCTCTTGCTCGTGGAATTTCTCCTTGAGCTTTTCGTTCGTTTTCTTCGCGCCTTCCCCGTCGCTTTGCATTTTCATTTTTTTCTCGATGTCCGACAGCGCCATTCTCGGCACGGGGCTGCTTTCCCTGTGGCTCTGCCTCAGATCCAAGATTCCGAAATACTGCTCTTCCCTCTCCGACATTCTCCTGTCCTTCTCGTCTTCCAAGTCTTTCATCTTGGCCTCTTCCAAATCGCGAACCTTCTTCTCCAGCTTAAGAAGTCTCTCCATATCTTCCAATTCGTTAATTCTCTCTCCAGGCATTTTTCTTAGAGGGTAATTTCTCGGATCGTCGTCCATTTGCTTTTTGGAATCAAGCTTAGAGTTTTCCAGCCCCGTTTTCTGCATCCTCGGTCTTTTTTTTAAAAAATCGTTTTCGTCCTCCAGGTCGCTCGTCAAATCTTGCTCGGATTTCGTGATTTCCTTGAGATGTCGAAGATCTTCAGCTATTTTTCGACTGTCCAAACTATCGAAGCGTTGATCTTTTGTGTCATCCTCGGTTTTCGACGGTGGTCGAACCCTGTCGAATCTCAATATGCTTTTCGGTTTATCTGAGACCCTCGGTTTGGAGGACCTCTGCGAACTGTTCCGTTGGAAGGAAACGTCATCGGGTTCGTCCTCGAGGCTTTGGTTGTGCCTTCCTTTGGTCAGGTAATGGTGATCCTGCAGCGATTTGTGCGAAAGCCTCGAATCTGCTCTCTGGTAGAGATCGTTGAAGAACATCGGTTTCGTCCCAATTACTGAATCGTCGTACTTGCTGTCCTTTGTGTCCATGTGCAGGTATTCCGGAGAGTATTTCCCGATTTTTTTGAAAATCAATCCCGGTGACTTTCGCCTGTCGTCCACGTCGCTTAAGTCACTCAGACTGAGATTAGTTATGCTGTGCTGCGGCATCTTCCCCAGGTAGTACTCTTCGTTGTAGTAACCGTGGGGCGACTTTACTGTGGTTGTGATCGTGGGTGACTGCAGCTTTCGAGTCCCGTCTTCGTTTTTCGGATCGATCTGGTCGATCGGAACGATCATGTAGCCGGACGGGGTTCTGAACGTTTTGCTTTTTACGTCCGTGATCACGGTGGCATACCCGGGTGGTGTGACAGATTCTCTTTTGCCATCGCTCAAATTTTCGTCTTTGAAATCAAGCTGTCCAACAGGCATCAATACATATCCGGGAGGAACGTACACGTGATCTTTTAACGGTTCCGTCAAGTTCCTCAGCAGAAATTCACCCTTTTCCGACCGCAGAAAGCTCTCCGTGGACCGAATTTTGGCGTCCGACGTTTTCAGATCGTTTGGAGTGTATACTGGAGGTGCGATTTTGAATCCGCTGCCTTCCTCCAAAGCAGGAGACGAAGGCAATATTTTAACACCATTCCGAGGCGTTTTCTTGTGTTCCATCTTTGGCAGTGGTTCGGTGTTAAAATATCCCGAGTTTTGAATGTTCCCGTTCATGTCGCTTGATTTGTACAACTCCGCAAGTTTCCCTTCCTCCGTCTGAGTAGCTTTCGGACTGAATTTTTTCTTTATATTAGATGGTTTGTATTTCTTACGCCTTTTGCTGGCCAAGAGGAAATCCAATATAAACACGAAACCGGTTAAAAGGGAGAAAACCCCTAAAATGGCTGCATTGTCGACCAGTCTTTCTTCAACGGAATCTAAAGCTGCAAGCTCCAGGCTTCCAGAAGCGATGAACATGAGGGCTCCTACCATTAGGAAAAAATTCTCCTACAAAAGGAAAATATAATTTTATTATAAAACAAATTTAACTTTTTTGATTTTTGCTATTTTTAACATTTGGGTCATTTGGTCTGAGCTGCCACCATGTCATGATACCCTTCCCGGTCGGTCACAGCCGGTCTACGGTCAATACATTCGCGTTTTTTATACTTGTGCAGACACTATTTTCATTAGTCCACGTGGCGCTGACGGATTCCCAAATCAGCAGCTCTTTCGGTTCCGGAAAAATGTGTCCGTTCAAAGATTTTAGTAAAAGCGAAGGGCACACTGCACCGAGGGAGCTAAAAGAGGTTTCCTCCGCCAGAAAAAGCTCGGATTTGGACGACAGAAAGCTTCCTTTTTGGAATTCCTATTCGAGATATACGGGAAAAGTATCGGGGGGGAGACGAAGAAATTATGATTATTTCGATAATTAAAGGATCTGCAGAAAGACATAATTGTGTTTTTAAGGTACGCGAAGGACGTGGAAACACAAATTAGTATTTTATGCATCACCAATTCAACGGATTCGAATTTTTATATGTTATCCAACGCGTGGCTTGAAACTGGAGATCGCAGAGTTGAGATTTTTTAATTTTTCCATTATAAATGTCAATGTATTTCTGACGCCGTTATTTTATTTAAGAATTAGTGAAAATAAATTTTCGCCCCTGCTGTTGGGCCTCCGGTTCACATGCATTACCTCTTCGTGTTTTCAGTTTATACTTTTTCCACTTTTTTTCTTTTCAAAAAGGATTTCAACTTCTGGGGATCTTTCAGAATTCGAATCACTTTCCTGCCCTCTTTTCCACTTTTTTTTTTCCCATGGACAAAAAATAAAACTCAAAAATTTATAAGTTATCGCTGCATTTCTTATTTTTGTCGAGAAATTTTATTTATACCGCAACTTTTACTTTTCCTTTCTTTTAAAGAACTGGTAACGTTCGCTTTCGGTGGCTCGTGTCTTATTTCCAGTTTTTTCTTTTTTTCCGATTTCATTTTTTTCTGTTTCTCCAGATTTTGTCTGCGCACGGACAGCCTCCGACGCGGAACCAGGTTCCCATTTTCCGTTCCATAATTTGCTTTTTCAAAGCATTTGAACGTTCCTTTCCTCAGAGTTGTACTTTCCTCTTATTTCGATACGTTTTAGTTAGCATTTCGTCGGCGTCCGCAACAGAAAAACTCCTTTTCTGTGTGTTTTATGCGGGCTTTCATTCCGTGCAAGGCGCTTGACATAAAAACCGACTTGTGTTCCGCGATAATAATTCATTTTTTTTTTCTTTTATATAAACGATCAAAAATTTTACAGCAGAGACGCAAGAAATTTCCTTTTCTCAAGCACCCGGATGATTTAAAATATAAAACATAACTTTTCTTTTTATGGCTTTTTTCAAATACCGTAAAGCATATTTGCACCATTCTAAATCATCATTCATCGTAAATCATTTATAACTATTTTAACGTTCGCAATGGGCCTTACCTTGGATTGCTAGTCACCATGTGAAATTTCATTTTATTCCTTGACAATTAAAATTGTTAAATAAAAATAAAAGATACCTCTAATTTTCGTCTAATCAGTTGTTCATTTTCTTTTCCACATTAACACTCATCCCATTGTTATGTACATTTTCAATTATTTAAAAACAAATTTAACGAATCTCAATTGCAGAAGCCTCAAACAGGCGTCTTTTCATCTCCTTTCTGATTTAAAATGATTTCCAGTGGGAAAAAATCTTTAATAAAACATCAGGGAATGGATGGGAACATTCTATCGTCGCATCAAATCAAATGTAATGGAGGTATGTCGCGAGTTTCATTTTCATATTGTTCTTTTTTTTCGATATTTAACAATATTTTACCATTTTTCTGCAGTGCTGCAGTTCTCCAGACGCTTGAGCTATGATGAGCCCGATTACGATGATTATGAATCCGCCGTATGTGATATCCGTGAAAATCGCTCCATTCTCCTCCCACGTGATGTTGTTCAGGAGAGGCCACTCCCTGGAATACTTCTGAAGGAAGTAGAAGAGCTTGTTGGCTTCATCGTCGGTCACCCTCTTGTAGATGATGCAGAAGATGGACAATATCTGAAAATTTAGATTGACAAAACGGTTTGTTCGGCTCGGGTGGAAGTCGCAGAGAGCACCGGCTCCAACACGGCAATCACCCGTGCTGCTGTTGTGCGGTTCTCCTACATAGGGAACCGGGTTTAGGGGGAAAGCAAATCGGTTTATGTTGCTTTGTGACTGACGACAAGTCGAAGCAGTTTTCTACACGGTCGATCAAATGTTTATTTACATGGAACGGGATTCGATTCCAACCTCGAAGACGTGGCATTAACCGAACTGTGACGGAGCCCTCAATCCATTTTTTTTTTCTCGTCCGGGAAGGCCTCGGCTCGTCAGACAGAAAAAAATATTTCTTCTTGCGCCGGAGGAAAACGAGAAAGTTCCATGCTGGCATCACTCGCCTCCTCGATTGAAACACACAATTGTGTGTTAATGACTCGGAAAATTTCATTTTATTTTCTCCATGAAAATTTTTTTAGCAATTTTACGGGGTTTTCCGCCGGTCGAAAAAAAATAAACCGTAGGTTATGAGGATGTAATCGCCGACGAGCGAATTCTTCAAACGTGGAATTTTTTTAACCAGAGATGCCCATTTTGAAAAACGAAAAAATTCTAAACCTGAAAGCTGTGACAACACCCAATAAATTGGACTACACTTTGATTTTCGGCACGATCCTCTTTGACGGGCAATATATAAAATTCAAAATTTGACATACCAATTCCGAGACTTTTATGCTAATCCAGCCATCGCATCCACCCATTATATCCAATAATTTTTGAAAGGAAAAACAAAAAAACCATTTACCAAAATTACTTTTAGTGATACAGCCTAATTTTACTTCATCAAGCTAAAGCATTATCATTTTGAATACTGATAGTACCTTAGAAAAGTAGGTGAAACTACATGGTATCCCCACCTAAAAGCACTGTCTTTGCCATACGGGTCTACGCTAAATAACAATCTTTCACAGTATTATTATGAAATATGTCATAATCTCGACTTTGCTGAAATATCAGATCGTTAACATAATGTTAATAGATAAAAATTAACGCATTTTAGGTTTGATTTTGTTTTCAGGGATGGGCAATGCTTTTATTTATTTTCTGTTTACAGGTACGAATAAGTGAATGTCAACCGAATTTCGCTTTCCTTTTGCAACTTGTCACTAGCCCGTCCAGATTTTCTTTACTTCTTCAGAATTATGTTCTAAACGTCGATCAATCAACTCCGACTGGGTCCTTCATCGCTGAGGGCAAGGGGAACATAAAGGAATTAATAAAAAAAAATCCTGATTTTTAAATGCCAGACCGTCCGGTTTAGCGATGTTTAAGAAGATTCGTCGGATATGATATTCAAATCGAAACGATATTGTTGAGGCGAGGGCATAAAGCAAGATTGTGGTGTCAAGCAGTGCAGAAGCACAAAGTGAGCGGTAGGGTTTTTCGAAGAAGAATTTGCGATGTGGCGACAGAGGATGACTATGTGAAATGCCTTGTTTGTTTTACGGGTGCTCCTGATGAAGCTGTCGGCATAAGAAATTAGGTGGCACGCACGTAGACGACGCATGCAGAATGGTTGACCGAGACAAGGAACTACCGGATAACATGAAGGCATTTCGGTTTTTACGAAGGATCTGCTTATAATTGCAGTCTATTTCAGATGAATGGCGGGGCTTCTCTGTCACTGATATTCTTCACTATCATTACATAAATATGTATGAATTTTAAAACGATTCCGGTGAACGTAACAAAATCAATAAAATTTTTAATTCTTCAATTAGGTTCATGAATCATTTTTGACAGGGAACATAATGTAATTCGTTGGAACATTGCAAGGACCTTACAATTGTCGGTATACTGTCATGACCTCACAATGCAAGGTTTGGGAAACTCTTGTGCAATTAGATTTTTCCACGGATCTATCATCTTCAACAATTTGAAACAAAAAAAAAAACTTTTTTCAACTCGATTATGAAAAGTAATGAAATTTATAAATGACTTGCACTTTTAACAATAATTTAATCGTTCCAAGTTTCACAATACATATATAATTCTTGATAAGGCTGCCTTTAAAAAATTCCCTTGAAAAGGTTTTAAATAAATGTATATACATCCTACATTTGAAAAACTTGGAAACCAAAAAAATTGATGAATATTGAATGTTTCAAAACGAAGAAAAATTAAGAATTTTTTCACAATCACGAAAATACATTGTATATTAATATAATTAAAATTTTTACTTATTAATTGAACCATGATTAATGCTACATTTCATTATATTCGTTCAATCAAATTTACTGAAAAGTGCAGATTTACTAAAAATATATTCAAGCTCTTTTTTTGGCTTCGTTACATGTAGGTATGTAAATATATAAAACTCTATACGCATATATTGTTCAACACTGCTGGAACGGTTCATAATGTAGGAAGCATTGATTGACGGTTATGTTGATGAAATTTACTTGGAATCAATGTGAACTGTGCAATCGTTGAATACTTTACATACAGTGAAAAAGTGAAATTAAAATTTTTTATTTAATAATAAAATGTTTTTAACTACTATGCTTCGAATTTTTTTTTTAAGCAAAAAATGCAGTAAATACACACATAGATAAGATTTTATTGAGTTTTCCTATCTTTAGAACTTCCATTAGATTAAAACATAATGAAACTTATTTCATTATTAACGGAGGGTTCCTTGGATTACGGTGCATGTTCCACAATGTATATTTATATCTGAATTATCCGCTTTCTTTTGGCAAAGAAACATGAAAAAGTGATCGCCTGCTTTTTGTCGGTGATACTACCACAATTTAATTTGAGAATGAATAGTACAATTGTGGTAATCATTTAACACTCAAAATGAGCTCGCTAGAATTTCGTGGCATTTTTCTGTTACATGTGTCAGAAGGCTAAGGGTTAAATCATTTAAGACAATAAATTGCACATTAGGCTGTCGCTTTATTTTTATTCAAAACAAATATTAAGTGAAATATTTTAACTACTGAAAAACGATGAAAGGCAATGAAACCAAGGACTGAATTTGGCTTCTTTAATCTGCCACATTCACCGCAGCATTCGTTTTTATGTACAATTCGTGAGCTGCTGAAGGAAAAGCGTTAAATTTTACTGCAGCTATTCAATACGTTAGACACTCTCTTCGGGGACTGTGCATTTGCAAGGCATTTTATTCAAAAGTGCCAATACATCTCCAGTGGAAAACATCGCTGTCCTCTGGGGTAAATCCTCATTTTCTTTCTTTGAGTGCTCTGCGAATATTCAAAATTCATTTAAAGGTTTCCAATTCACATATCTCTTTATCTTACCTTCAGTTTCCGCAGCTTTTAAGTTGATCTTCGTTGTTTCGCCTAACAACCCAAGCTTTTTTGCAGTTTTCTCGTACGGCATCAGATTTATTCAAGATTATTCAAATCCAGATTTCTCAAAAAAAAAAAAAATCCGGGAATGAATCAAAAACTGGGACATACGCGACCGACAGCTTTGCCTTAAAATGGGACGTGATAAATCGGGGTCTCGGAGATATAAAAACTTAAATGAAAATCCGACCATAAAAGTGCGCCTTTTAACTTAAAAGTTTTCCGCGATCAATGTATCAGTTTTAAATGGTTTTTCATAACAAATTCACTCTTCATTGTAAAACTTTTCCGAAATCGGCCACGACAGATTCACGATTAAAATTTTTTCTGAAAGCAAAAATGTGCACACACCGGCTTTATGTCAATCCATTAATAAGGAAAAAGATAATCGAAAAGTGGACATGAAAGTCATTATGCACACTGACCAAAAGACGGGATAAATAAACGCGTCTATCAAGAGCATTTTCTCACGCAACAATCTGCGTATGTTTATGAATGTCCGCCAAGCTGATGGTACCTCTGAACCATTTAATTGCACAATTTATCTTCAAAGCTGTCGTTTACGCGATTTCGGTGTCCGGGAATGATTCAATTGATCCGTTTGAAAGTAAATTCGAATTGCTTCAAATCGAACATCATCGGCAATTTCAAAAGATTGTTTTAAAAAATTAAATAAATTACAACAGACAACAGCAAACGAAATGTTTCACAGCATGATGAATATTCAAATAGTTATAATTTAAATTCCGAAGGCCGAAGTAACCGATAGTACAGTAAATTAACACATAAAAACATTCGTGAGAATTTTTCAGAAGGTTAACTCAGAGAACATCGTTAGAGTAAGAGTAACAAGACCTGAAAAACATTCTCGGATATTGCGTCCAAGGCTTGTCATATTCATGTGCTTGAAAATTTTTCTGTGGGCTTCGGGTTTCCCGCCTACTCCCGCAGCGATGTGAATTGTGATATTCCTGTCGTTGATAACTGCTTCGCTTTCGGATTTTCGGAGGGACCCAAGCCTCGGTGAAGCCGAATTTTTTCTTCTTCCACTTTCTTTGAGTCGCATTGCATTTGGCAGTGGAGGTGCTGCAGACGGTTTTCGTCTCTTAGTGAAGATCGCCGGCGTTCGATGATGCAGTTCCCAATGGTCATAATATAAACGGGGAGATTTAATGGGTTACCTGATTTTGCAGGCGAAATCACTTGGACATAATGAAAATTTTGATTGAAGATAAATAAAATAAAATAAAATAAAAAATGAGGTTGATAATTTATGATTTTATTTTACTTTTAAATTTATGGGAAAACCCCTGCGAGCTTCTCTCCCGTGAAAATTGTTGACTCAAGGGGATATGTTTAGATGTCGCTTTTTCCTAATGATTGCTCTTCGTTTAAAAATGACTTTCCGCAGATTTTTTCGAGATTCATTTGCCTCACCAGAAAGAATGGACGGCTCCGGAAAATCTCGGACCCGACGCAGACGCCGTCTGGGGACGGAAGTTCCGGACGCAATTTCGTACCTGAATGTACCGCGTCGGAGCGTTAACCGGCAGATTTTTCTTTCGGCGAACTTCAGTTCTGCCCCTTATGCGCGGTCCCGTGGTTCTGCTTAGGTCAAATCGTCGAGTTCCACCTCGGGTCCATCTAGACTTGCGAGACAGTTCTCACGGTTAATACCTTCTGTCATTTAGGTTGTCAAAGGTGAAGGTTAAGATCACATTACACGGCCGAGTGATCCAGAACGAGGCGGTCGAAGTAAAAAAATGTTAAACCTTGGTGCTCGCAATTGTGGCTTCAGAATATTCCGGATTGGTAGCCATGTGTCCAGACCAAGACCGAAATTCTTTGCAGTTTATGCATATTGCGCTTTGGTGACCCCAGCCGTGGATTTTTACACGTCCCAAACACCAACACCCTAAGAAACAACTACAGCAGTACCTGCGGTGGAACGCAGTTCCATTAAGTAACACCGCGAATCTTTGATTATTTCATCGAAGCATGTAGAATAATTTTTGAGGTAAAAACAATTTCTAGCAATTGACCCTTAAATCTAACAAATAAAATCTCACAATCGTCGTTTTTATATTTTTAAAACTGGATATTGTATCAAATATATTAAATCTATGTTGACATATACCAAGTCAAAGATACGGTTTGCAGCCTTTACGTAATGATATATTCACCGCACACGATCAAATACTAAAGCTTATTAAAGTTTTGAAATGATAACCTTTACGATATGTGATGAAAATATAGCGCGCAGTTTTATAAACCTATAACGCGGGGCATTTAGAACATGAAAAATGTTTATCTGAAAGAATATAAGGAATATGTAATTATACATATGATATATTTAAAAATTAATACCATTTACATAAAATATTCTTTGGATACACAAATAAAATTGCTATTTATACATATAACATTTTTCTAAAAAAATACTTATATAAGCTTTCAAATTCAGATATCTATGGGGGCCATTGACTCGGATAAATTTCATATAAAATAAAAATTTAAATCAAAGTGTTGCCGATATTTTCAACTTATCATTAGAAGTTATTAGATTCATTAGTTTGATTGTACTATTATTATGCTAATGTTTAGTCAACCAATAGTTTGTTCCTGGAGCATTTTACCACTGTGATGTATGCGCCGAGTCTGTAACCTTGAGCATGTTTTATTACAATTTTATAATATATTTTCGCTTAAATTGTATACGTATTATTAAATATTAAGAAAAAAAAGTGCCTGTTTCGATACGTTATAAATGATAGTTTAAAGTTTTATATATTTATAAATATAAAGCCCTCGAATCAGGGTTTCATACGGCGCTTTTAACGAAAGCAGCCACAGTCAGAGAACTATATTGTAATTGCAATGCGCACATATGTAATTACTGCATATGACTGGCGTTTGTTATTTGCTGTATTGTGATGTATTGTCGGATTAATCTCGAAATTTCGTGTGCCTGATCGGTTTGCAGTCTTGTGATTCGTTGCTGCATCAAATTCCCGCATTTCATATCAAGAAATAATGTCCCATCTTCGGATTTCACCTTCCTGGTCGATATCACCTCGGAAAATGGATACTGAAGTAGTGTTTCCTGCGTGGTTAAAATAATATTTCTGTAAGTTTTAATCCGATTGATGGCTGACGTAAATTGGTTTGGGTTTTTACTTTTGGAGTCGCTAAGGAAAACGTCTGCAACATGTCCGTGTTCGAGACTTTCGTATGATTTCCAGCATTAATAGGTTTGTTTCTTTTCATATAGTGTAATATTTCAGTTTAATGAGGATCTGTAGCTGACATGTTATGGGCCTTGTTAGCTCTTTGATTCCCTCTCTCCGTGGGCAATTAAAAGCTTGAGGATACATTCTACGCCAGTGAAAAAGTCTAAAATATTTAGAAATTAAACCGAGCAATAAGTGGATGGGAATTGAAAATGTAGATTTTGTCTAATTTTTATATTTGGACAGTAAATTACATAATTATTTCACGTGCGGAAAATCCCTGATCTATAATTATTTGTACGCAAGAGGCAAATTTGAAAATGGTTTATAATTTAGTATCGGAGTGTAAAAGGATGAAGAATAACTAACTTCAGTGAAATGCCAAGTCGTAACGAGGGATAATATTGCAAGAAAGGTTTTTCCCGGACTATTTCTCAAGAAATATAGATAATTATGTGAAATAAAACAAACGGCATTCCGTCTTTTTTCAGGTTACCTTCAGTCACCTTTTTAATCTTCATTATCGTTATAAATGGAAAGATCTCAATAAATCCCGACTATTGATAATGGTCTAATTATTGTCGCATATTAATCCGATCCGCAGTGAAATTTAACGCGGCAGATTTTCAAAGTTGGAAAAGGAATAATAAAATTTTTCTTTCATTTCCAGTGTTTGTCTATCCTCGTTCCATCATTTTAAGAGGTCTTGCTAATGAAAAGCATAAAGAATGAAAAATATTGAAAGCAAGGAAAAAAAAAGCAGTAAAAGATTGAAATGTAAATTATCTCGAATTAATTTACAAAATAACAAGAAATTTCCGAGTCGATGAGAACAAATTCAATCGCGCATAAAGCTGTCAGCTCCGGTTCCTTCTCCGTCTTCATGCGAAAAACTAAACTTGCACTTTCCTTATCGTATTTCCCTTTCGTAAACGCTCCGCGTTTTCGCAGGATATTCCCAATTCAAGCTTAATTCGTACGAAACGAACGAACGGAAGACTATTTTGATGTAACACGGAACATCGAGGTGGCAGAACCTCGATTTGGCTCGAGTGAAACTCGAGCAATGTGAAAGACGGGAAAACTCCGACGTGCGGCGAATGGCGTCGCGGGAAAATGGCCGGATCGTCCACGTCGATGTGAGTTTTCCGGAGGTCTTCGATAACCTCGGTTTACCCCACCCTACCCGGCGTTGAAAAATGTAACGGCAAAAGCATCAGCGGGTATAAAAGCGACGCATTCGATTGTCGACGATGGATTGAAAAAGACGCGATCCACGTAGTGATGCAAGGTTCGCGTGCGAAGGAAGTCCTTTTCAGTTCGGAAAATCGGATGCTGCCAAAAAGGCTGCAGTGAAAAAGCTCAGGCTGTTGAAGGTTCCCTTCCTCAGTGGGAACCTCGGCGGGAAAGCTGTCGCTCATTATTCCGGTAGGTCCAGGCGACGGCGGAAAAACTATTTTTTTATGAATCCCGCGCCCTGTGCACGACACTTACGTGCGTAGCAAGATCGATGAAGTGAACCCCGTTTCGGTTGAGGGCCAAAATCTGGTCCGTTCGCTCTTTCGGCTCCGACGCTTTTTTGATGGCGAAGAAGCTCGATCCGAACAGCGGCCACTTTGACAGAATGTCTGTGAAGTACAGTGATCGTTATTGTCTGTGGTTTGGCCCGTGCCGAAATCGAAAATATGAATTGCATCTTTCGGAAATTTACCCAAGAATTGAGCTTTGGCCTGGATCGTCGTGATGCTCTCGCACTCCTGCCAGTTCGATTGGACCATGTTCACCCATTGCGAGGGTTTCACGTCCCGAATGCTTAGCGCCGGCTTGGGCAGCAGAAATTTCGTTTCCTTCATGGTGGGCACGTGGGTCATGTCGGCGGCTCTGTGCAGGAGCGCCGCTATTTTGGCTATGTCGTACTGCGGAAAAGATACAAGACGAGAAGTTATCCTCCTGTCCGCGGTTTGAATCGCCAATGTCGACATATCGAAACCGATACTAACAATAAATTCCTGCTCCAGAGATTCTCCGGGCATGACGAGGAGCAGTCCTTCCAGGTAGTCGGGTGCTATCTGATTGAATACCACTTCCACGTACAGTTGCGAATCCAGTCTGAGAGGATAGGACCAAACGGATCGGCAAAATATTAGACAGAATATCTGAAAATGTGAAAAAAAAATTGAATAGTTTACACATATTTTGGATTAAAAATCTTTTCTCTCCTGTTTTGCGTTTACCTGATGATTCTTTTGCAATTCTGTGGTAACGTCTAAAATGTATTCCTCCCTGGCCAGGGGCATTGTAAATGTGTCGCCTTCCACGATGCAATACACGGAAAATTCTTCCATTTCCTGGGGATTAGTCACATTTATCATTATGCACAACTCTTCGATGACGTCCTGCACCACAGTCGTGCTTTTCGTGTTGACAACCTTTTCTGTGCCACCTGAAAGGATGTTTTACTCTGTGGCTTGAAAAAACTTCATCAAAGAATCGCGGGTTTGTTTTTCTCAGGATGACCCGCTTTAGAATCAAATAAATACTCTCCGTACCTGGTAACCTGTATATTTGCCTTTTTGAATTTCTCCCCGCGCTTATTGCGGTTATTTCCTCAACGCTGGGCACGTTTTTTCTGCCTCCATACTTGAAAGTTTTCCTCAGATTCTGAAGGCAGACGGTGGCAGTCCCTAAAAAAGGGAAAAAAAAATTTATATCCAACATGCAAACGAATGCTGCTCATTTTTCATTAACGTATTTTTTAAAAAAGTAGAAAACGAAGACGCCTCGCTGCAGTACCACTGTTGCCGTTACATTTACTGCTTGAAAATTCATGCTAGGTAGGTCCATACCGTGGTAGGCTCTTCTTTTGTCATAAGCCGCCGTCTCCAGATATTTAAACAAGAAAGGTTTCAGAGTGTCCGAACATAAGAAATATGCTGCGACTATTGAAAAGAGCCTCCAACCTCTTTGGCAGGATTCCTGCTGTACCGATTTGTTATTTGTAGTCTGCTTCATCAATTGGCAGTATACTTCATCTCGAAGCTGTTCAAATCTGTGACAGTGCTATAAAGAAATGGGAAACAGATCAAAATTCGATTCGACATAAAAGCATTTGAATGACTGCTATGAAAAACGTTATTTTGGACGTCAGTTTCTCTTATTAATCGCATATTTATGTTGAATCGCTCGAAAATTTCTTCTCGACATTCAGATCTTTAGCCTTTTCCAAAAGAATTTACTTAGCATATAGATCAAACGTCTGAGGTGAAAAGTAACAATGTCGAACGTTGTCATTATAAATGAAGCAAAAATTTTCACGAATTTAACACGAATAATGCGAAAAAGCAGGGGTGCGTTGTACGGTCTTCTGGGGGAGGACTCACCATGAGTATCGTGTACACGCATTTGACTTCTGACACGTCCGTCGGCATTGGAAGATCTCCCATGTACCTCATAAGACACACGAAGCACTCCACGGCCAGATCGTTGAGCTCGGTGGTGTCCAACCGCAGCAGAGACTGCTCGATCGGTTTTGCCGTGAACTTGACTAAGTCAACCTGCTCCTTCCACGTCCACTCAGACGGATCCTTCGCCGCGATTTTTCCTTTCTCCTTACTCTTCTTTGACTTTCCTTCAATGACTTTTAGGGATCCACTGATGGAACCGTCCGAAGTTTTCAGCATTTCAAATCTGCAATTGTCGAGCCTTTATTTTCGGAGTCGAGAGCCGGAGGAAGAAGTCGCTGCGCAAGAGGCAGCAAAGTGGGCGGATGGTGCCCACTTGAGGGTCGGCAGTCCCGAAGGAATCCGCGTCAGCAAATCCGATCCCCGCGCCGAAGCGCAAAGAGTCGAGAAAAATGGAAAAAATGAAAGACGGGAAATAAAAACAATCTCCGAAAGTTTTCTGAATTCTAAGTTTACCCCCTCAGAAAGGGTGCAAAGATGGAGGAAAATTTACCACCCTTCGAAAGTCACGTTGTTGCCAACTGAGTCAGAATAATTTTCATTTAAAAAAAAAAAAAAAAAAAAAAAAAAGGAAAAGGTAGAGGAAAGGGAAATGAGAAATGAATGCGAATTACGCTTCGAATTTCTTCTTTTTCAAAGGTCTCTTCTTTTTCAAAGGCAGGCTCATCTGTTGTGCACTGTCGTTGGTGCTCTTCTTGTAAAAAGGAAAACTCATTCATTTCAGAGCATTAAATTAGAGAACAGTCAAATTTTATCTTAATTAACGGGTTCCACGACCAACTAATGACTATTTAAATTCGGCTGCTAAACAAGAATTAACTGGAGATGATTTACGGTATTATATATAACGCTCGCATATTCTGATCCAGGACTTGCGAGTCGAACTAAAAGCATGGAAGCCTTACGCGAAGGAAGATTTTTCTATATGCCTTAAGTTTTGCAAAAAAAAAAAATGCGGAAATATTTCGGCGATAGTTTGCATCCCCGGTTGGCGGACAGCTGACAGAGCGACAAAATGGCAAATTCAAATTTTATACAATACATTTATTAAAGTGCAGAATTTTATCCGAGTCACGAAACGCATCTTTCAATATCCTTACAATAAACGAGGCTGGTTTCAATAAAGAAAGGTTTTATGGCATCCCGTCAGTTGTAAAATACGTAGCAGGAAAGGATTCCATCTGAATGCCGGTTGTAAACGGCGATTTTTTTTTTTTTCGTCTCTTTTACGGGGCTTTTCCAAGTGCTATTTGAAAATTCAGTTTAAAACAAAAAAAAAAAAAAAAAAAGGAAAAAAACGGCAAACTTTTGCTGTCGCCGCGGTTAGAAACATCCTCCCCGATTAAGATGCTCGAGGTAACCTCCCGCGTGGGTCCTCGAGGGATTCCATTTTCAAACAGAACGCAGAAGGTCAGCGAAAAGCGGACCTGAATCAGCACTTACATTTACAACATCATATTCACATCACGGGATTCGTTGCTGGAGATCGAATCGCGCTCGAAAATCCGTCCGAAAGCATCCGCGCGGTTGTCCGCGGAATTGTTTGCCTCCCGATGTTCCCGCTCGAAAAATTCGGGGAGGTTCCGCGGTGAAGTCGCGCCGTGCAGCGAAATCGGAAGTGAGCGAAAGGATTTCCGGTTTTAAGAGAGCAAATATCACTTCGACCGCGGAATTCCGACAACGTTCGCGTTGTAACCGCTTTCCGCAGGCATCACGTTGCCCGGGAAAAATTGTACCTGGCACTGAGGTCTAGAACTGTGACAAAAAAAAAAAAAAAAAAATAACCACTTTCTCCATGAGAAGATGATACAATACGAAATGGTTTTCTCATCTATTTACATACGAAATTCGTAATAACCGAAACTGGCATAAGCTAAGGACTCGCGCGTTTTGAATGCCCGCGATTCGTGAGCATGCAGAAAAGAAAAAAGAAATAAAATCACGTTTAAATGCGTTTTCGTATCATTGTTTTTGCGGTGAAATGGATGAAAACCATTTATTCTTCTCTTTTTATCTAATGCGAATGATGTTTTGAGCTCCGGGGTTAAGCAAATGAGCGCAAAATGCCATTTTCATTTTTCATTATGCAAGCCCGAGAAGAAAGCCGGTTATGCAGATAATTAATACAGTACATGATGTATCTTTTTTTTTTTTCGCATTTAGGATGATTTTGCTGCGAGGACATTGCGAATCTCATCTGGCCGGGGATTGGTCGCGGAATTCGGTGATTCTGAAGGTTCGATTTGCAGCCTGACCTCAACTTCCGGCAAGACAGCAAACGCCGTCCGTCGAAATACACCCCCCCCCCCCCTCAAACTGTCGTTTACCAAACGGCATTCATCACGAGAAAAGATTCACTTTTCACTGCAGAATGGCGACGCTCAGACATTCCACGACAGCCGTCTCTGTATTTTAAAGGAAAAAACCCGTGGGCGTCGCCGAAGCTCAATCTCTGCATCATAAAGGCAAACGCTTTCCACGGGGTTTAATGCCCCGATCCGAGGAGATACATCTTTTCCGGCTTAAATTCATTGATCCGCAAACTGGAAAAGTTGGCGATTGATCCAGAAGCGGGAGCTTAATTTTACCGGGTGCATTTCCCATTGTGACTCGCGGGAATGAAAAAGGAAAGACGAAGTCGTGAACGTTGCCTCCCGCGATACATATCATCCTGCGGCTGGCACATCCGTGCCATCAGAAGTGATAAAAAGCACGTTAGAGGAATGCATAACTCAGGAGGAAAATCTGCTCTTCTTGCACATGAGGAACACGTTTATTTCGCTGCGGTAATCCCCGCATCCATTTAAGCGCATTTGAGAGCTGTTACAGATCAGTGTGTTGCCATGCTGCGGGAGGGAAAATTCGGTATTTCCCCGGCTGCTTTCCCGACTGGAGCGAACAGTCAGGGAGGATGCTTGAGAGTTAAAAATCAACGCAAAACCTCTCGGCCGAGCCCGATCTTTTTTTCTTTGGAGCCAATCAAATTACATTTACAGATGAAAAAGATGCTGCATTTTCAATGTCTTAGCCGTATCTTTCACTTACTTTTCCGGGCTTTGTCTGAAATGGTGGATGGCGAACTGGAGCAGAGAGTGCTTTCCATCGTGGACGGCTGCGGGAGCGTTTTCTTCATCGTTTTCACCCGTTTTGCCGCTCGACTGAATGGTTCGATTGATCGGGCCTTTTCCGGTCCAGCCACCCGAGGTCTTGTCGACAATTCTGACATTTTCCGCTGATTGTTGGTACTGCGGAAAGACAATAGCAAGTTTAATGATGTAAATACAATACTCTGTGCACCGGGACGAAAGGATAAATATGCCGAGGATCGGCTTAAATGAGAAACTCGTTTTCCCGGCGACGGTACATGATAATCTTCGGCTGAAAATATTCAAACATTTAGAATTTCGATTTAAATTGTAGCATTGGTAAAGCATTAGTGACTGACATGGAAAAGGGATTTTTTTTTTTCCGCCGAACAGAGCCATTTTCCCGGTTGCCGTCATCGCTATTACGTGCTGTCGGTTTTGGGATGCTCTATAAACTTCTGCCGACGCGGGTTCTCGTTATTGCAACAGGAAATTCAAAAGAGTCGCACCGGAAACAAAGAATCGTTAAAAAGGCAAATTTCTATTCCACCGGGTATTGTTCGACTATAATTTCACATCCGTAATGAGGAGACTTCGTCGTTTTCTGTCGGGTCCTTTTCCAAATTAAGATGTACGACGCCGGGAAAACCGTTGCCGTAGCCCGATTTAACAAGTCAAAGCTCCCGAATTTAATTTTCCAATTGAAGATCCCTCCGTCAATTTGAAAAAGTAAAATTATCTTAAATATTGACTATTTATGTAATTAAACGTGCTCTGATAAATGAATTATTACTCATTTAAATTTCGCTCTTATGATCACTGCTTGGAAACAGTTGCAGCAATACATTTTTTCAATAATATTGCGAATTTCCCAATTCGGTTTACGATTTACAATTAGTATCGAACCTTTCCTGTAAACCTTTCCCGGTTTCGTGCCATCATCAGTGGTCAGTGTTACGTCGCGAGCTATAAATACATAATACAGTTTACTGACAAAGAAAAATGTTATTCAGTTAATTAGATAAGATGATTTTAAATGAGACTGTCATAAATCTTGTGATGACCTAATATATATATATGTAAATCACAAAAAGAACAAATATTTTTGTTTTGCTTTTTAATCTTTAAAGTCGAACACTCATTCTCACAAGTTGAACATCATTTGTCAAGCTAAGGTTGAAATATATTCATCCATAGTGCATCTTGCACCACTCGTGGGGGAGATAATTAGTTTTATGGTTATACTATTTCCAATAAGTTTGCCCGAGGCATCAATTTGGTTTAACATTTTCCAATCCGGCTCGGGAAATGTTGACGGAAAAACTCATATTTCAATAACGCGACTTTAATTTTTGCTTGATACCTGTCACTTTTCTGGGACTTCCGTAAATTTGGCCATTAAAACCGCACTTTCGATTATTCGGGCCATTTATTTGAGGACTGAGTTTCGTCTGTGTGCCAGAGGCATTCTTAAGGTGTTTTTTTTTCCCATCGGTTTCTCTTGGCTGTTCTCCGACCGATCGAAACACCTGAAATTTTCTTTTCCTCCACAAATCGCTTACGGAGAATTAAAACTCCGTGAAATATGATTGTGAAAGGTGGTTGGGAAACGAAGAAAAGTTTAGGAATGACTGAAAAGCTAAAGAAATTTTATCGCTCCAAAGGAAGTGACGCATGGCGGGAGAAACGAGGAAAGCCTGAAAGGCGAGGAGAAAAGCTGGAAAGAAAGGGAAAATTAAAAAAAAAAAAAAAATCGCATTGATCAAGGCGAAGAGCATTTTGACTGTGCAGCATCTGAGGGAAATTGTTAAATAAGATGAAATACCGAAAATGGCGAGGAGTTAGCCGATTGCAGGGTCTGCGAATTTAACTGTAAATTGCTGGAATGCGGATTAGCAATTAGCGTACCTGTGGAATTCCTTTCTCAAAGAGTGAACTAAACTAAACGCTTTCATACCTGAAAATTCACCGACTTAATCTACGGCTGGAAATGAGTTCTCGCATGGTTCATTGTTCGATTCCACTTTAAATGTAGAGAGTGGTAACCGAAATTCCAATTTTAGCGGACCGATATCGATGGTTGTTCCACTTTTCAAGAATGCAACGCGGAATCCTGACATCGAGTAATAATGCGGTAAAAACATTCTCTGTTTAGGGAAGAAGACAGCAATCGCGATTGCCTTTTTGTTGGTCGACGATCCTGCAGAAGGCAAGAAAATCGGGGGCCGTAAACGGAACCTTCCGCAAGTGTAATTTTCAACTTGCTTCGCCCGGTAAGATTGGAATATCGCAAACTGACTTGAACTGCCTGAATGCGGAAGGACGAGGCCGATTTTGAACGGGATTTTGGCACTGCGAGACGAGCGGAATTTTCGGATTGTTGCAACCCGGGAGCAAGATTCTGTCGAATCTCCAGCGGGCACTCGCGCTTTGCCCGTCCAAACCCGGCGCTTTCGGTTAAGGGAGACTCCAGCTCCCGGTTCCAGCTCGAATCTCCGGCTGGAGTGGTCGCGGTGCCGGCGATCTGGGCGTTCTCCCGGGAAATTTCGCACTGGCACCGTGAATTTTTCAAAGCTTTCCCCGACGAAACCTTCGTCGGACGTGCACTCCGGTGTCGTTGAACCGAAGTGCCGCGAGCTGGGCCTCGCTGATGCCGAAATTTGCAAACAGAAATGAAAGAATACCCAATTTCCTTTTTTTTTTTTTTTTTTTCCTGCGCCGTTTTACGTTCGCTCGGTTTAAAAGACGGACTCGGGAAAAGCAAAACTTCGTAAAATTACATTTGTTTGATTAATCCACATAAACTTTTAGGTAACTGCTTTAACGTGGCAATACGACAGCAAAAGACAGTTTCTTGTTATTAGCTAATTAAAGGAAAAGTTTCGAGTCAAGAATTTTTTTTTGTTCAGGGTAACGTCTTACACATAATTCCTCTTCCAATATATTACATGTACTGAATAACATCGATGTAAATGTTTACGTTTCACATTCCAATGTGTAATTTAAAAAATTTCACATTTTTAACTAAATTATATAAAAATTTCAAAATGAATTTTGAAGTAATCACACATTGAAACTTGAACTAAAAACCGGTTGTTTTTTTTTTTTTTTTGTCTAAAACACAAACACTTGCAATTAAGCATGTTAGGTTAGCTTTTTTGAAAAGAGGTATCCGCATTAGATTGCGGTAAATTGTTCGGCTGGTTATAAGCAGTATTTATCTCGGCTGCCCAAGGTGCCAAAATTTAGGTTTTCTTCTTATTTTTCGAATGCAACTGACCCAGCAGAATTTTTTTTTTTTTCCTGATCTGCAAATTTATTGCTTTTCCCATTTTCACACGGCGAGGATTTCGTGATTTTTCCCGGTTTAAATTTTTGTCAGATCGAACGGCGAGAGATCGGTCAGATCGCGCAAAAATCGCAGGGACTTATTTATATTACAGAGAAAGGTTTCGCGTCCGCGATTTCGCGCAACGATGTTCAACGTCGAACCTGCTGGAACCGCGTTCTATCGCTGAGCTTCATTCCATCACTGGAATGACCGACCCGCGTATTGTGAGGTTTCCACGTTCGTTTTAATGAGTGACAACCGTTCAGTTAAAATTTGGCTGTTATGAGCGACTTTCAGCATTCGCAGATATCGTGCCGCGGGACGTGGCAGAATCGTTTACGGAGTGGGGCACTCGTTACTTGAAGGCTTTCCGTAAGGCGACGCGCAAAACCCGGTTTTTGCAAGAAAATCTCGATTGTCATCGTACGGAGCACGAAAGTGTATATATATATATACATATACATACAGAAAATTCGGAAATAATTGGACTTTTTACTCACACAAAAAAAAAATAGAAATCACAAACGAAATTTCACGTTTTTTGCACTTTTAGCTCTTTCGGGGCAGTGCATTTAGAACAAATGTTTGCTTATAAATCAAAATTATTGGATACTTATCATTTGCAATGAAGTTATGGCAACTTTCTTTTGCAGGCGATGCGTGACCACTCTTTTTCGGACAATAAAAGAAAAAAATTTTTTCTTTTACATTTTTCCGGTTTTGTCTAAACTTGGAAATGAATCTTTCATTAACCCAAAACACCCGGACGACAGCGGGCAGAAGAACCGGAATTCGTCATTCGTATTCCGTCTGGTTCCGTAAGAATGGGAAGGAAAGTAACTTTTACGGGGCAAAAATTTTAAATACAACAGAAAAAAAATTGCGTTGAGCATCAAATGTCAAACATTGGGCAACTGCAGATAATTCCAGACACATGCTCTCGCATCCTCCGGCACAGGATTGTTTAATTTTCCCTATTTAGAATTTTGATGAGTCTAAATTATGAAGTTTAAGATATTTAAGACACGGATTTTGTTTCGCGACATGATTCTCGAAAAGTTTCAGACGAAAAAAACAAATAAATAAAATAAATATTGGATCGATTCGCTTTACAAAACGTTTTTAAGCGTTTATGTTTTAAACAATACATACATGGGCACTCATAATCCTTCTCGTGTCGCGAAGCATTACCGCCGATGAAGCGGGTCCACCGCTTAAGAGTCACTTAAGCTGTAAAATTTAATTTATTTTTAAGCCCTTGTTAGAGCCACAACTCTCAAAAGCACTCAAGAAAATTGAAGCCCGATTAATGAATTCCATGACGATGACATATAAACTTTTAACAGCGACTCGGAATCGATCGGGCAAATTTTATTTTGAGGCGCGGACGCTTTCCTTCAAGTGGGAAATTGGGCCAGGTTCTATAGCGTCCGGCGAAGAGCGGCAGCCGGGGAAATTCCTCCGGTTTTCCCGGTGCGGGGGCCCGAGGGCTACGCCCCCGAAAAGCGCGAACGTGAAAGGTAAAGAGAAAGAAAAAAAAAAAAAAATCACCGAGATCCTCCTCGTGTGCTGCTTTGGATTTTTCAGCGATTTTAGGTTTGTCGAAAAAAATTCGAAGTCTTCCGCTTCCGCGCCGCGGGGAGGGCAGGAAGAGCGCAAAAGGAAAAAAGTTTTTCCCTTTAAGACGTCGCTGCCGAGGGAAAATTCGCGCTTGGAACTTCGTCGTCTAACCTGGACAATGAGAAACCTAATGGGATCCCCATTGGAGTTAACCGCGACTCGAAATTTCCGAAACGGGAAAACTTTCCGACAGTGGCGATTTGTATCTGAATAATTGAAAAATGAGTATTGTTTACCTTTTCGGGCAGATTTAAATTAAGTATAGGTAAGTTCAAATATAAACTGTTATCACCATTTTTGCTGTTATCGTACCGTAATGTTTTCATCTACTTAATGGTTGAATAATTTATTTCAGGTGTGCTACATATACACATGCGTATTCAGTTGCATTTCGAGTTGCGTTCATATTTTTAACTTGCTCAACGCCGCGGACCTTGGTTTTGTGCCATTCGATTTCAGCTGCAGTTGATGGGTGAGATCTCAAATGCTGATGGCACCCTCGCAGTGCTCATCGAACTTACCTTTCTTTCTCTTTTACATTTGAAACCTTTCGCCTTTTCTTCCAGACACTTGAGATTCTGCCGGATTTCCTCGAGAGTCGCCGTCTTTTCTTCCTCGCTGGCGGATATTTTATCCTGTTTGCTGCCGAGTTCTTCGAACCTGTGCAGAATCTCGCGAATGGTCAATCTGCCCGACGGTTCTGCCGGTTCCGTTTCCGCTCCCGTTCGTTTCGCGCGGGTCGCCGCACCCGCTTCCAGCGAGGCAGCGGAATAAAGTATTTCCGAATCTTTCCGGCTTTCCGCCATCTCGTTTTGACGGTCACCTCTCGGGTTTTCGGCTGCCGCAGGTTCCTCCGTATTTCGCTCCCCTGATTCGTCCCGTTTGCCGCCGCATTCGCGCCTCCTGGCAAATACCTGTGTGGAAAGCTCCTCCGCGATGGCCCGGGCCGATTTCTTCTTCGCCTTTTCGTCTTCGGAATAATGTTTGAAAATCGGAATTTTCTCCTCTCCGTCTGTGCTCTCGTTTGAACGATCCGGTTCGGTTATTTTAAAAGCGGGTTTGAGATTCGGCGTCGGATCTGCGCCCTCGCCTCCGACGACTAATTCGTCGGTGGTGTCATTTGTAACGCCGAAGCTCAAAGGGTGACGCGCGCTCGTATGGTTTTTGAAATCCTCGTTAGCAAACAATCCCGGAATATTTGACACACCTCCGGCCGCTATATTTGAAAAATTTTTCACGTCGACCTCTCCCGCACCTTCACAAAGAGCTTCGTCGGTGACTTTCGCAGCATCCCCTGGGACTTCATCCCCTGCGGCTCTCGAGCCTTCGGATAGTCCGTTAATGTCATCACCTTTTGAGCTTTCCTCGGGTTTTCGCAGTCGAGTCCTCGCAGTGCGCGGACAATGGTCTTTCCTTGAGCCTTTAACCTCGGCTTCGAAATGCTTGTTCAGAATAGCGTACACCACTTCGGTTTCCAGATCATCATGCTGACTCATGTCCGATTCGGAATCGCTTGGGTGATTTTCGTTCATTAAGCTCTTTCCGGAGACTGTTTTATTCGACGGTACGTGCAAGGGATGTAGTGCTGTTGCATTAGTTTCCTGCTCCGAATATGTCTCGTCGGCCTTATTCGAATGAACTTCTAATGCGGAGGAAACGGCCTCGTGTGAGGTGGTATTTTCACGGGAAGACTTTGACTTTTTCGCCTTTTCGCTTTTCCCATTTTCTCCATAATCCTCATCGGGCTGCCTTCCCTCGCGACGACTTCCTCCTCTCTTGTCTCTCGTTTCGCGCCCGTCGACTAATTTGGCAAATTTCGTTGATTCGCAGCCGACTTTGTAATTATGCCTATCCCCGTTAAGAGCGAAGGAAGGTTGCTTTCCGACAGCAGCGACGGGGCTCTCCGACTTCCCGTTGAATTTTCCTCCGAAATTTTCGCAGTCGTCCACGATTCCATCCGAATAACGTTTCAAAATGTAGCATCGAAAGTTCGAAAAACCGAGTTTGAGAAAGTTCTTTTCCCTCCCAATCCCGCCCGTATTTTCCGCCGGTTCCTGTTCGTTGCCGCTTCCGTCGCCGCTGTAATATTCCGACAGAATTTCCTCCGAAATTCTTTCCTTTTTCCTTTTGAGCGTGTCCGGAAGCTCCAGCCAGTTTTCCCGCATGATTTTCGCGAAGGCTTCCATTCGATCCCTGTCCCGGTTCACATTCCCGATTTTCGGCTTAT
>JAOWBB010006390.1:0-27500 GCA_028565995.1 Ricinus marginatus | reverse complement strand
ACAAAATTATTACAAAATATTGTACTTAAAAAAGTTGACTATTTACAAAACTATAAAGCAATATAAAAATCTAAAAGTCACAGGGTTTGATAGCTAAAAATATTGGAAATAATAATTTAAGGGAATTTCGTAAATTAATTTAAAATTATAACATAAACCCAAATAAGAATTATTCCTAAAGTAAAGTATAGAATTTACTGACTAACTATAATCGATTTTTTAAAATGCTTGCTTTAGTAATTAAAAAAATCAAGATAATTATTGACATTATTTTATTTTAAAGGAATTTTAGAGATAGCCTCTTAGGGAGATAATAATATAATCAAGTAATAAAGGAGAATATATATAATAATAAGAATATAATAATATTGTAATAAAGGAGAATTCTCTGAGAGGGAAGAATTCTATTGTAAATAATAGAATCTCTGTATGAAGATGTTCTCTTCTCTAGCCCATTTTGAGTTATATTTTTTATTTATAATGGTAAAAATAAATCTGAAAATATTTTAAAGTTTTATTTAGCCTCTACAAAACTGTCCGTCTTTTTTAAAAAGCATTTTAAGATTGAGTTGGAAAAGCTATTATATGAAAAAATAAGTTTTTGGATGAAGCTGTTTAAAATGTTTACCTATCATGCGACTAGGCAATTCAAAAATGTGCGGATATTGATCCTTTTTTGGGCGGATCCCTGTTTCGAATAATGATAATATCGTTTCAATCCATGAAATTTAAAGAACTTTTAATCTTTTTGTGAAAATTTTTTTATTATACCCAATTCATAATCTGCTGATGAACAGAATGATACCAAACATGAAGATAAACGTACTATTCAGAAAGAGTAGGTTTATGGTTATATTTTATGACATGTCATGTAAATGTTGCTTCACGGTGAGCCAAAATGTTATTGTCATATAAATGATTTTCGATTGTTAAACTCTTCTCTTAATGAGTTCCCACAGTTATACATTTATTTTTTTATGTTTTATGTATGGCAATATAAACAAAAATCTTTTAATTAAGATCATGAAATTTTTCTTTTCTCTCAAACATAAAAGGGAAGTTTTTCACAAAATTTATGCCTCAGAAAATAAATGATTTATCAATATATGTATTCTTATTGCTGTAACAAAGAAAAAATAAACCTAATAGATAAAGAAAGAAAACGTTGATGTACGTGACAGTCAGTTTCTTAAATATCTGAAATAAATGGAAGTTTTCTTCGTGACTGTTCCGAATCGCGAATTGCGTGACACCACACTAAGAATCTATGTCACTATTCATAACAAAATTGATCATACGCATAACAATCGAAATATTACAAACCTTACTGAATCTCTATCAGGTCGGATATACATACAATTAAATATTTATCTTTTCTAAAAACATAATTTTAAATTTATTCACTTACATGTGAGAAAAATTAAAGGCAGAACCACCTTCAACAATATTAAAGCAAGATAGAATCTTCCATTACCCATTTTCACCTTTTCATGTTTTTTTGTTACTGGCTCCTGAAAGAAAAAAGCAAGCTATCATTTTTGAAATTAACAATTTCATTAGGTTATACAAATATAGAAAATAAAACTAAATTTACACTTCCTTTCAAAGTATATGTTCCGTAATAAAAGCTAGTTAATAGCAAACTTATAGTACACATCACTATATAGAAAATTTTCTGATGTCTTGGAAAGAACTATAAATTAAAAATAACTTATTTTCAAAGCCAATGAAGAATATAATTTGGTACTGCATGTTAATAATAAAGGTAGCCATCTATTAATAATAAACTTGTTATCAAGTTTCAGAAACTGCAATTTTCTAAAAAACCAAATCTTGCTTCTAAATTTTTATTTCAAATTATATATTTATTTAACTTATCTAACATTAACCAGTAAATTTAAGCCGTTAAATAATATCATACTAAAGTGCGATTCCGAAAAAATTTGGAGCCAATACAAGAAATATTTTTATATTAGATCGAAACAAAAACATTCAAGATGTTTTTTCATGAAAATAAAAAAATTGAAAAAATGATGAAAACATAACTTTTCATTAAAAAACTGATTTTTAGACAGGCACATTTAATGTGTAATTTACAGTGAAATTTTTCATGTATTAATATAGATATAATTGCATAATTTACTTAAAGACAATATTTAAAAATGTTTACATTTTTTTTTTAAACAAATTTTTCATTCTGAATTTTAAGATGTATAAATAATTTTGAATTTATTACACACTGATGATTGAAATACATGAAAATATTCTGTTCATGCTTCTCATTGAGTTTCATCGTAATGAACAATAGATCAAAAAAACTTACTTAATAACTGAAATTTTTCTTTATTCTTTACAAAACTAAATATTTGACTAAATAGCTTTTTAAAGTTATCTGAAAGAATAATTTGAAAGAGAATATCATATGCAGCTGATGATATATTAAATTTCCTTTGTATTATTATTAAACTGTTACAGAATTATTAAAATTTTTTTCATTTGTACAATAAGTAAAACACGTGTTCAACAAACATTTATGCTCACATATATATTGGACATTTTTATACGCCCTACAAAATATCTGGTAAAACAAATGGTCAACTGTATCAAACGAAAAATATAAATTATCAGGTAAATACATGAAATAAATTACAAATCTATATAATTATAAAATATTTTCTCTGGTTCCTATTAATTATATAAGATCAATTTAAAACAGTAGTTTTAATGAGTAACCAGTATTTTTCAAAACTTAAAAAAAGGATAAAATATTCTATTACTATACAAATAAATTAAAATAACATGCAGTTAATTTATTCTCAATACCTCCATCCCGCTTTTTCGGAATTTTTGTTAACTAAATATTTGAACTAAATGAAGAATTTACTAGTAATTCACAAAAGGAATTTATTCTTAAATTGAAAAAAAATGAGGATTTCAAGATAATCTAAAGAGCAAGTATTAATAACAAACCTAAAAATAAATTTATGGAATTTTTATCATTTTAAACTTGACTGTTGAACTTGTGTTGATTAGTTGAAGAAAGGTAATTCCACAGTCACCTATCATGATTTGAAGAATTGGGAATTTCTGTACTCTTCTACATCTAAGCATCTTGTACTTTAACAATTACCATATAAATAAAAAAAGAAATGAACATCCACAAAATTTCATGTATTTATCCAAAAAAAAATATTTCACAATATTTATTAAAATCTTGGAAGAGAATTTTCTTGAGTTGCAATTGTTTTCAAGCAAAAACTTTACTATCATTAGGGAAAAATTTAATTATCAAAAATAATAACATACATTAATATAGGAAGCTTTAGAATAAATAAAACAATCAAACTTTAAAATAAAGTAATGCATTTTTTCAGAATTTTTTTTTAATAATTGCAAAAGATATTTATTTTATAACATTTAATTACAGTTTTGCTCTTTGGCTTGTTATTACATAAAATTTAATTATTAAATTTTCATGTTAATTATTGCTTTTAGTCAAATGTAACTTCTGATAATGAAAATCTTATTAATTGATTCAGAAACCTAACATCCAACTGAATATAAATAAAAATGCAATAGGTTGAAAAAATATATTTTTAAAAAATTATTTGTTAATTAAATTATAGGAAGATATTTTTTAAAATCATAATAAAACTTTAATCAAATAAGTGGTTCATATGAAATGTAATGAAACATGCATGACCTATTGCAAAAATTTTTGACAAAAAAAAATTAATCACTTTTACAATCATAGTCAGGCACAATTCTAGAATCTGAATTCATCTTCAATTGGAAACTTTTTTTCATATATTATTAAAAAATGGGCGAATCTGAATAAAATTGAAAGTACATATTTAACATAATTACCTATTTTGTGGATAAAAAAATAATCACATAAACTTATTGACTCCTTCATTTATTAGCATATAATAAAAGAGAATATTTTCCTTTTTCATGGGATTATCCAATTTTAAAATTCTCTGCTGAATTCATACTGCGATACCTCATCTTTCATTACTTCGAGCGATACCACAGATTTCAATAACATAAGTTTGAATAATTATTTCTAATTAGCAAGATAAACGTAATGGAAATTTGTTGGTTAATCGATGAACCACTATTATATACATGTATTTTTTGCAGCAAAAAGACAAAAAATCTAAATTACTTTTTTTATAAAATTAAATTTACTTTTTTATCGAACTTATTTTTCTTCAATCCCGCCAAAAAGGAAAATAATCAACAATTTCTAAATTAATTAGATCGGACTTAATTAATGGATTTTCTGTTCGTGGCATAGAATTTCACTCTTTTATATAATGAAGGATAATTATTTTCGCAGTTAATGTTGTTTGGAAAGAGCAAATCTTACCTCGGTCAAAGTGAAGAAATAATCGTGATTAGTTTCAAAACATAACGATTTTTAAAATAATATTTTTCTTCATACAGATCAAGCTTTATATATATTACCAAATTATCTCCAAATAATAATAACTTCAAATTCCATATTTTTTAATTAAATACCATAATATATCATTTTGAAAAGCGAACCAGCACATTACAAAGACAGAAGTCAACTGACTAGACAGCTTTTCCCTCCCGCTTCAGGCTTCTTGTTTGAAATCTGATTGATTTCGAACATGTGATTTCTAAACTGAGACGTTGCCTTTATTATTTTTTCTATTGACACCAAAATATTTTCTTTGTTCTTTCATTTTTCCAAAGAAAAATTTCAAAAGTAGAACTTACAGTGAACTCAGCTATTTAAATACAATGTATAGCGGAAAACTGGTATTATTAATTAAAATTTTATCACACTTTTCAGAGAATAAGAATATCGTCAATTAAACGTGGCACAAATTCTATTTAACTGAATTTTAGATTATCTCGTATACATTTAAACGCCGATGTTATAATTGTTAAATATATATCGCATTATCTCATAAAGCTAATATCTAACAACTAGAAGCAATTAAAGAAAAAGCACTTTCGTTATGTAAAATGACAAAAGAATTTATTTAAATTTTAAGAAACAATATAACTTAACATACTTACTATAAGAAAAATAATATAAGTAATCTATGAACTTACACTTATGTGCATTTTTAGCAAATTATAATAAAATATGTATATTACACAATACTCAATAAAATCCTCTTCAAGCACAAATACAAGAGAATGAGAATTTCTGAAGAAGGAAAATGTCGACCATTACAAGAAATATTTTGAACATTAAAAGAAGTAATTACATGAGGAATCACGTCTTTTTCATTTCATCAATTCGGTAGATAGTAATTCAAGGCAAATTCACACACATTATTGTGAGTTATTTTTATTCTAAAGTACCTTAATGCATTTTTACCGTTCTAATTGACTATATGGTTAGCACTAGGTCTAATCAAATAGAAAATTCAAGTTTAAGGAAATATTCATAAACTGTGATTAAGCCAAAGTTTATGAATTGTTTAACATTATGTTTCCATTGATATGTCTTTCAAATAGTTTAAATTATATATGAATATAGAATTGTGATTATTCTATGAATTAGAATTAAGAATACTTAATCTGTTAATTCATAAACCTAACTTCTAAATCAAAAATTCCGTCAATTCTTAGTTATGATGAAAAATAATTGAGAAAATTTTTAACAGACTCTATACCATCAACTGTTTTTAATTTTTTTAAGACATGAATGAATTTAAAATTCTGAAAAAGACATTGTATCATCATTTTATTAATATATAATATAACAATGAATTTTCTCTAGGAAAGACAACATTAAATTTAAGTAATAGGCAGGACTTAATCAATAAAATTTATCAAAATTTTTAATTTCAACACAAACTGATGAAGACAATTGAAAAATAAAAAATATTTGTTAATTATCAAAAATTAATTTATATTCATATTAAGTAAAAGGTAATACTCAGAATTAAAATTATTAGTAATACTTTATTGAAATAAATTCAAATTAAAATTTTTTTCAGAATAAAAAATATTGAAACAAAATATCACAACACAAATAACATAATTTTAATATAGATAAAAATGTGTTTGAATAAACTGTAATACAAAATTTAGATTAACTTTTTATATTTAAATTCATAAAATATCAATTTTTATAACTATAAAAAAATAAAATTTTGAAAATTCTATGTAAAATCTGAGTTAATAGTAAAAATTTTGAAATAAATTTTTTACAATTTATTGTTTTGACTTAGATTACTATCATGTTTTAAATTATGAAACTAATTTCATAAATATGAAATATATGTAATTATTCATCTTTTAACAAAAATAAATTACTTTAATTCCAGTATATACAAAATTTGACCAGAAATTTGACTTTGGTAAATTATTATAGTAAAAGTAAAATGAAAAGATTTAGGCGATAATAACAAAATACAGTATAAAAATTTTATATCTACTTTTTTGTACTATAGATCAAATTTGTATTCCAAAAAAATTTTTTTGTAAAATAAAGTTGTTAACATAATTAATTTATTAACATAAACAAACATGACTGTAATCCAATTCCTAATGTATGAATAAGCAATTTTTTTTTAGTGATAAATAAAATAAAGAAAAATATTGGATATTGATATTTTAAATTAATTCGACTGGATGTAAATATTCTGATTTTCCTCACCACAGGTAAACTGTAAAAAAACATTAAACTTAATTCTTTTCATTATAAAATAGCTATTTTAGTTTCATTTAAAAAAAATAAAATAAACGAATCACGTAAAAAATGTAAATATTCAAAAAAATACCTTAATTCCATATTAATATTAGAGGTATTTTTTAGTAATGTTTCTGGTTTCAATGTTAATTAGCACTGTTAAAAAAGTTTTGTTTCCATCATTCAGGCGTACTGGCATCTGAGATACTTAAAATGAAACTGACAGATATTGCCTCATCAGGTCTCTTCTTCAACATTGTTTTTGAATCGATCCAATCAGTTATTGGTAACTATAAAAAAATTCTATTTTAAATATCATAAACATTAACAATAATCAAAAATTGTATAAGTTAATTTAGAAGTTGTATGATTATTGGGCGTGGTATAATATTTTTTAATATTTTAGATACATGGATTAAATTTATTACTATACTCATTCATAAAAGTAATTATAAATTTAAAATGCAAAAACCTGCATGAAAAAATAATAATCACTTAGTAGAGGCAGCTTAGAGTTAAATTGCTAATCACATAAATAATAACAAATGATAATATGATTTATTAAAAATTTTAAACTATTACCAATACAGAAAAATTGTTTACCTTTTTCACTATATTTGGAAAATCCTTCATTATAGATGTCCAATTTTCTGGTACTTGATGACTCAAAGTAGAATCAGCAAAATACAATAATTCTTCCGTACTGTAGCTTTTTAAATTATTTATCAGACCTTAAAAATATAAAGGGTAATAGAACATCATGTTTAAAAGCAAGTTCATTATTATACAAAAAATAATTTAAGCAACTAACCTTTTTTTAAATTCTGATCCCTGATTAGTTTCTTCGTTTGGTCTAATAATCTTCCATTATCTTGAAGATCATTGATTACATCTTCATGAAAGAATATATTTTCCTTTGCCTCAGTAGAAGGAACGTTAATAGATGAGGTCGAGATTATTTTTTTTAATGGAGATGATTTTGTAATTCCAAAAGCTGAAGAAGTTTGTTGAACTGGAAAAAGATATATATATATAATAATTATGATATAAAAGACTATGTAACAAAAGATAAAAGGGAAATTATTAAAGAGCTCTCTCATATAAAAAATTTTCATTCTATAAAAGTTAATGATTAAAATATTAAGTATAAAGTTTTTAATGATTTCGATATAGGCCTCAATTCAAAATAAATAACGTAACATAAAAACATTTTTGTAATATTTTTTATTAAATATATCAACTATCAATAATCGCACCTCAGTAAAACTTCATCAATTATGATATCGCCACTGCACAAAGCTAAAAACTGAAAATAAAGGACCCAAAGTGAATGCCGGAGGGTCAGGTGCGCCGCCGCAGAGTCGGACGCTTCGAGGTCTGCGGTCCTTACAACTTAATATATCAACTTAGTTTTATTTCTTAGAAGCTGAATAAAGTTACAAATTTAATATCTTATAAATTTCTTCTTGATTAAATATTTAATCTAATTATGAAAAGCTATTAACAGGATACCTAGATAAGTAATTTAAGCCGCAATTTACTAAGTGTATAAATTTTACCCTTATATGTTTCATCGCTTTCTTCAGTATCTTGACTAGTAAAAAGAGACACAGAATCAGTATTCATCACCGGTTCAAACAATATAGCTCCTTCATCAATGTCATATTCATTGGTGCATTCAAGTGAATTCATTGCGAAATATTCATCTAATACAAGTTTAGCTATCTGAAATCAATTATTCATTAAATTTGATAGATTTTATGGATAACCGAATTATAAAATTTGCTGCGAATTATTAAATTATTTATAAAAACAAATTAAATAAGTTACAATTTTTTGTTAAATTATATGACTTTGAAATATTAACTCTTTTACTTACTCTAACCAAATCGAGATTGGTACCAGTAATTTTTAAATTACTATCACCGACGGTGACTGTATATTTGTATTCTCCGAGATTGGCGTCATTCGTTGAAAAACTATGTAATAAAGTCGATCGTTTTGTACCTAAAATAGAAATTATAAATTTGAAGTATATCAGTTAATCATATAATACGAATTAAATCATTGAAAAAAATTATTTTCAATTCATGCCAATTTATATTATTAATATAATATTACTAATAATAAATTTCTTCTAAAGTTCATAATTAAATCATACAATTTACATTCAAAAATATTTATTATTTCATAATCATATCATTAAAAATTATGATTACCTAAACTCCTATAACGTAAACTGTCATCAGAAGTACTGCTATTCAGAGATGAACTAGATCCTAGTCTTTCTTTGTCATGCAATTCGGTTCGAACAGGGGAAGCATTTCTCCTTATAGTATCTTCCATAAGCTGCTTCGCGTAACTAAAATAAATTTAATATATTAAAAATAATATTCCGTTTCTCTTTCTATATTAATGTCTCTCCATTCAGTTGCACAAATTTTATTTAAAACATAATTAAACTGTAATTTATCATTAATACTAAAGTTACTAAAAATAAATTTCATTAAATTAATCTTAAATCTATAATATCTAAAAAATTCTAACTTCAGAATAAATAAATATCATTCTATCTTGATACTTTTATTTATTTTAATGCAAAATTTATTTTCAGGATATGTTTAAAATTTTATTTTTTTTTTTGTGAAATTATTAACTTTAAGATGATAAATTTAATTTTTTTCAAAATCTAAAATTATAAAACCTTTGGATTAAAAGTTATGCAAAAGTGAATAAACGACCTCAAATCTAATTATAATACATGGCAATTTCACTTTTAATTTATCTACATTCTTAATTAGATAAAAATATTACATTATTTGATATACATGAAATATGCAGCAAAATAAAAATAATTTTAAAATTTAGTAAATTATTGTCAATGTCCCAAAACATTTATACCTACATAATTTTGACCTCAGTAGGTCCCGTGATTTGTACAAGCCTTTCCCTAGCACCTGGGCTAACTGAAAAGATAAATAAAATTAATATTTATCAACTAGATAAATTTGAATTGTTAATAATATTGGTTAAAAAAGTTACATTTCTATAAAATATCAGTTTTAATCTTTTAAAGCTTTGAAATAGATAAGTCAAGCAGCTGATTATGCATTACCAAGATTCGCATACTCAATATGCATTCCAATTTTTAAATTTTTACTATTCATTTTCGGAGTAATATTAGAGCTATCAGTTGTTACTTTTATAATTTGGAATATCTAGCGAAAAAAATAAAAATTTATCATTTATGAAATTACAAAATAATTTAAGTATAAAAAGCAGCAGCACTTTAAAATTTACAATTAATTTAATAACTACTAAATATATTTCAATTTATTAAATGCATAAAATATTTGTTATATGATTCTTTGTAATTTTATAATGCGAAAATTTTAAGATATTAAGTAACTGAATTATGAATAAAAAAGTATTTAATTTCGAAATATTAAAAAAGTACTGCAAAAAATTCAAAATTAATTTTAAATTCACTATAAATATCGCCGCCCTCTAAACTTTTCTAACAAATAACGATAGTTTCCATTGTGAATCCGACAATTAAACTTTTTACTATAAATTATGTATAAATCTCGGAAAATGACTTTCAAAAAGCAAATGAAAATTAAAGAGCATTTTATCAATGAGTATTTTTTTGATTGCACTCATTCTATATTCCGAAATTTAAAACTATTTTATAAATAAATGTTCATAAATTGATATTGATATATGAAATATATATTTAAAAAAAATAAATAATTTAAAGCACAATATGTTCTATCTTTAGTGAAGATATTTTAGATTTTAATTAAATTTCTCTGATTTAAAATAATTTTTAATTGGGCACATAATTATTACATATGATTTTCGATATAGTACTTTAAAAAGTAAAATCAATGAAATTATAAAGATCAAAAACATAAAGTTTTTTTGAATAAACATTCGATTAAAAATTGTTAATTTATTAAACGAAAATAAAACTTTTATATTCCTTAACAATTATTATATATTTTTGGCAAATCTAATATTAAAAACATACTTAATACCTAATAACGTAAATTTTATAATCTAGTAGTAGTAGTAGTATTATTATTTAAAGACAAAAAGCTGGAACATTTGAAGTCTAATTACTAAAAGTCTTCACTTTTTAAGAATGAATTTTGTTGTAAAACCATCAATGATTTAAGAAAAGTGTATTACCGAGAAGAACATAAGAATGTACGACGAAACAAATTTCTATGACAATTCTCTTCATTTGAAAATGTTTCACAAGATAAAAAGATTTAAAATTGTGAATTGAAGCACTGCAAAATATTAAAAATGATCGAAAAACTTTGTGAAGGAAAAATTACTATTTAACTGTGAATCGTTATTCAAGATAAACATCATGTGGCTTAATACATTATGTACAATATCAAATTTGAAAATAACGTACAAATTCTGATTGCCCAATTTACGCAATTAAGATATATTTCAAATATTTACAACTTCAAGCGAAAGCTTCTATAAGTATGTTTATAAAGATCATTAAATATTAATATTTTAATTTAACAAAGTTAACTATTCAAACATAAAAATACACTTCCATGCTACAATTAAATATAGATCGGAAAAACTTTTTAAATAGCGTTTGTGCAAAAAGCATAAATTGTTATTGAATGTATTCAGTATTAAATAGATAAAGATAAAAAGTTATTAATTCTAATAATGTAATAATAAAGGAATAAATTTGAACAATCAATTTCAATCTTATTAAAATTCATGAGCTTCAAGGAATTAGAATCTTTTTCCCAAAGTCTAGTTTTGAACTTAGAGTTTAGTCATGTAAATTTTCTTCACAAAAATTTTACCTCTTTGAAACGATATAACAGTCTCACTCAGTTCTTCTATCATGTGAACCCGTCGTCCTTTGATTCCCATCACTATAATTAAGAATGCCTAGATAAAACTTAAAATATTTTTGCAATAAACCATTTTTTAAAAATTATTATATCCCAATTAAATTGATTGGTTTAATGCAATTTGCAAACTTCTCATACATATTACTGGATAAATAAAGAATTAATCACATTTTGAAAATACACTTGATGAGAATCCCTTATAACAGAAAAAAATTTATATTTTACCTTTACCAGAATCAGAATTTCTAATTACAACTTCATCTTTACAATAGTTTTTTCCTGGGATCTTCATAGGTGCAGGAAATTTACCAGATGATTTCACAAGTTCATCAGGTCCAAGTAACAGTGGTTGTGCTACTACTGGATTAAGAGTGGTGTTTGTTATTTGAGGATGCTAAAAATTATTAAAATAATTTTAATTTTGATGATTTAAAAAACATGATTTCTTTAACAATATCTTCTCTGTTATTTATATAAGATTACTACCATATATCTACCTTGATAATTTCAATATACTTTTTTCACAAGTTAAAAAGGATTATTGCTAAGAAATTAGTACCTATTAATTTATAATTAACCATGAAAGAATATACATTTTTTGCTTTAACTATACTTTAATTTTTAAAATTATTTAAGCCAACATTATCATTTATTAAAGTACAATAAAGTAACAATCAAAAGAAATATATTCAGTTTTTAAATAGTAAAAATAAAGAGAGTAATTTACATGTATTTTTGTAAATAACAGGCCTTTACAATAAAATTAAAATCTTACTTGAAAAACAGAATTTGTAGTGTTGATATTACTGTCTACAGATGAAATTGAAAGGTCAATATCTTGATGAATATATTTATGTTTATAATATGAATTATTTTCTGAAATATTCCACTGCATAGCACGAAGTTCAATTAATTCCAGAAGATGAAGTCTTGACACATAATCTATCCTCTCGTCTCTGCACCCATTTCGAAAAATTACAAATGCTCGATCTAGTTGATCTGAAATGTAAATACCAATTTTTAAAAATTTTATCAGTTAAGATCAATAACCATAATTCTATTACTGTGCTTTTAAATCTAAAATTATAATTCTAAAGGCTTTAAGTTTACAGACATTACATTTAAAATTGTCTTAAAAACAATACTTACTACTCTTTGATTGTGACTATGCTAACAAATTACAGATATTATACTTTGAGATTTCAAAATTTCAAAAACAACATAAAGATATTTTTCTGTTAACTTTTAAACCATGACTTGAACAATTTGAAAATGTTAAAAACAATAAAAGCAGTGAAACATTCACCTTTTATATAAACTTCTTATGATACACTGATTAATAGTGTTAAGGTTATTACTGATAGATTATATATATAAACATTTTTATATGAAATCTAATATGAACAACATGTTTTAAAAACTTGACAAAATAATGAGCCATGATAAAATAAACCAGGTTAACCATTAAATTAAAAATTATTTAATTAAGTTACATATCATACAAGAATATATATTTTATCTTCATAATGTTTTGATAATAAATATTTAATAAGTATCAATCTACCTTTATATATCACTTCTAGATTTTCACCATAATTCTTCAACATATTACTCAAGGATATAATACTGGCTTGAAGTGATCTATCATTCCCATTTGCCAAATTATTGGCCACAGTTTCAACTAAAAGCATTATTTCTTCAAATAAGCCCAAATTCGTATCTATCGCTGAGTGCTTGTTTAGGTTTTGAATTTTCAATGGTCGAGGTTTCTGCAACTTTTTTAAAGGGCGATTAGTCGTCATTCTATTTAACTGTCGGGTAGCCGTCGACATTTCCTACGAAAATAATAAACGACCACGAAATTAATTACATATTGTAACAGAGAAAAAATTATTTTTATTGTCAATCGTTGAAGCTTCATTTCAACCATCATCAAATTAAAATTAAATAAACAGCCTGAAAAGTTTTTTCTCATATTGAAAATAATAATTATTATGAATTTTTTTGTGATATAAATATTGAACTTACAAAAGATATGATAAATCAGGTGTATCTGGACGTCTATATCGATTGTTGCGCAGGCTCAGTGAGCGCAGATTTATCGTCTGCCTTGTTTTAACTCTTAAGTCATCACGATGCATTACGTACGGTTAGTTCATATATTTAGTTTTGATCTGGAGTAATTATTTTTATTGCTCCTTTTATAAAACAATTTTGTTGAAAAAATGATTTAAAATCTTAATTTCAACAGTTTATTAGAGTCATTCAATCAAATTATTATTTATATATTAAATGTCAAATGTTATAAAATTTAAAATGTTTACAGCGCCATTAATGTTATGTAGAAGAGCCGGATTTCATTTTGCAAAATGCCCTGGCTCGCTGATAATGAGACTAACTCATAATGGTAGGTGTAAAATCATAAAGGCATAAAATTGCATCAGTTCCTCTTTTCCTCTTTACAAAGAGATCCTCCTATTTTCTTTAAATTCCAACACAATGTGAATATACTCTTCATTAATAATTGATTAAACAGTTTTCTTTGACCCAATTGTAGCATAAAATGTTTGTCTATAAATTATTGTGTCTAAGTTAATATAAAATTTTAGGTTAATTGACTTTAAAGAAAAATTATGCACTATTAATTATCTTATTTATTAAATCTGATTTTTTTTATTAATTAGCATACATTTTTGTATAACTTTTAACAAATCTGGAAATCTAAATATTAAAATAATTATTTATTTAAATTTGCGTAAATATATTTCTATAATTCCAAAATTTTTCAAAATTTCTTTCATAATCATTCAAAACATCACTAAGTTCTTCAAAATCCAATATAAAATAATTATTGATTTATATGATTATAAATATGCTTTTTAATGTTCACATTGTAAATTTTGAATTTCTCATTCATATTATTAGCGGCTAATTTTTCAGAACTAAGGTATAATTTTCAAAAGTTTAAATACATTTTTGCTGATACATTCAGTTTTGAAAAATAAATTATCATTAAGCTTTTGCTCAAATTTTTTAAATCATTTTTCTTTGAATTCAGAATTATTACTTTCAAATTCTTTTGCTACACTAATTTGCAATTTACATTAATCAAAAAAATTCATTAATTTTATGTTTTGATATTTTTTTATTAAATGAGAGAAGTCTTATTTAAATTTTATAATTTAAATGAGACAACATTGTACAAAATCTTGTGATATTATTTGTGTATAATATAAATTTTTTTTTAATGATAAAAATAATACACAAAAAATTATATATTACATAATCAGTAACATCAAAAAAGTGTAATACATTATTGTCCATCATGATGTATATTATGTTTGCATTTCCTAAGATTTAAAATCAAGGATGTCAAGGATAGAGCTGGATTTTTAAAAATGAAAATCAAATTAATATTTTATTTTACAATTAATGCATATATTGAAATTATTATAACATACACATATTTATGGTATTTTTAAGGAATCAGAATATTTTGAATTCTCCATCTTATCAGTAACCTGAAATAAGTTTAACCTGTCGTATAGTACTTTAGAGCCTAGGATTTTAAATATATAAAAATATTTTGTTAGTTATGTAGACAGTAATACATTGAAAATATAGCTAAAAATACATGCCAAAGCTTGAAGTATATATCACTATTTTTTTTAGATTCCACTTTGCAAGACGTGCCAATTGATTTTGATTTGAAATATTATTATCACAAAGATCATACGGAAGAATATCCCGAAGAAAAACTTCAGTTACCTTCAAATTTTAAAAATTTGCAAAATTCGGAGGGAACAAGATCTTCCAGGCAGCAGAAACGAATGATTTCGGTTGCCTGTATTTCGGCGGCAGTCTCTTTCAACAATAAGAAAATCAATGATGAAAGTGTTTTCGTTAGCGACGTGAGAATTGGAAATTATAACTGCTTAGCTTCAATAAGTTTAAATTCAGCAATGCAGACAAATGTGCCTTATCCATTCCTGTCAGAAAATGAAACCACCCACTTAAACATGCCCGATGGACTATGGAGACAGGAGGAAAAGTATATGTCTCATGAGTTGTGTAATATTCATCCTACCAATAATATAATGAGCGACTTGAAAATAGCCGGGAAACCTTTGCTATGTTTGGACACAGCCACAATGCAACCCTCTTGGAATCCTATTTTTCTTCAGCGAAAATGTTTGTTTAGTAATGAGAAAAAAGAACTGAAAAATATTAATGAAAACGAGTCTCAATTTGTTATACCATTAAAACAGAATGTCCAGCCAACCAGCAAACAAAAACTTACTACTGCTATCAAAGAATACGGAGTAATTATCATTGTAATGCATATTGCTATCTCCCTCGTTAGTTTAGGATTCTGGTACATCGCTGTTACGAGGTTGGTTGTTTTAATGCTTCGATTTGTTAAAATTCATATTTTGCTGGCACACTAAACATGAACTTTGGTGTTACTTTTTTCAGCGGTATCGACTTTCAAGCTTTACTTAAACAATGGGGTATGACAGAAAGTTCAGTGGCAGCCAGCACTGCTGCTCCGTTTGTCGTTGCCTATGCTATCCACAAAGTAACCGCCCCGGCTCGTATAGCGGTAACTCTAACTACGGTACCTTTCATGGTCAAGTATTTTAGAAAAAAGGGATTTCTAAAAAAAACCTAAATAAAGTATTCTTGTACCTTATATATCAACTTTAAAAAAATAAGGTAAATAATGTAATTCAAAATTTGTTAAAACATCCTTTAAGTTCTTGCGATCTTCAAGACTTCGGAGCGTTCGCAATAAGGAAAAAACGTGAAATCTCAAGATAGGAATTATCTGAGAGAATATGAAATTAAAATTTTTATGCTGATTGAGCCCTGAAATTAATTCTAAGAAATTAACATTCTAAAGCGTAGATCCTTTACTTACAGTATCAGTTTTTTTTTCATTTCAGTTACAGTTTCGTAACTTCTTTTTTGTCAGGACTGACAACTTCCAGAAATTTCTGGATGTTAAGAGTCAATTTTTCTGAAACAATAAAGTTCCTTTCAGCATTTTTAAGGATATTAATATAGTAAGAAACTGTTAATTTAAAAAATTGCATTTTTAATTTCTAAAAGAAGAAAAAATTTTATCACATTCTTTTAAAATCAAGATAGTACAGCCGAATAAACTATTTTTTTATAGTCTGCTAATGATAATAAGAGAGAAATATAGATTTATTTGAATATTATCAAAAATAAAATTAACTTTTAATAAAAAAATTAAACATACCGTTATATTTAGAAATAAATGAAGATTTATGATTCCATCGAATAAAGAGAAAATATACTGGTATGCCTGAAAGGGTAATGACCAAGCCAATAACTAGAAAAAAAATAAAATAATCGGATCTGAAGTGTAGCTGTAATTCTAAAATTTAATTGAAAAAATCTTGATACATTTTTATTTACATGTATTTATTGGCTCAGTTATTGCTGGAACTATTGTAAGAAAAAGACAGCATATTAAAAAAGTCCAGGGAACTGCTGAATTTATTTTAAGTGGCCTTGGAAGATCAGGTTTCTTGTGCCTGAGCCAGAGCAATGCAAGAATACTGGCGGCTACGGATAACCAAAGAACTTGACTAAAATAGTTTATTAAGGCGACTATATCGCTTGAAACTAGCATGAAAAGTGACATTGCACACTGAAAAAGAAATTATAAGATGTAAGTTACACTTTAACTTAATCAAATACAATATACAACATTCAAACATTCAAATCTTTTCTGTTAAAATTTGACAAATATGTAGATAAAGCAATTTCTTTATTATAAAAATTTTGGCGTAAATTTGTTATTCAACTTAAATTGTATACATATATATATATATATATATATATAAATAAAAAAGCAGAGAATAATGACATATGTTACATAAATATATTACTTTCTATTAATGGTGAATAAAAGGTTAATTTTTAAGGACTTTTGATTTTGTTTGATAAAGGCAGCATTTTTTTTTTTAAATTAACAAGATAATGATCGTTTTTATTTAATTATGCATGTAATGATTTTTTATTTAATTTTTTTTAAATTATTATTTTTTTTAATTAGACAAATGTAATAAGATTTTGCGATATGATTTTCATGACTGAATAAATTATTTCAGTGAATCTTTATAAATAATTAAATTTCAAAATAACATAAATATTAAATAATTAATTTAATTATTTATTATCTATATATAATTTAATTATTTATTTTGATTTACAATAAATTATTTAAAATGAATTTAAATCGTAAATTCCCATATCATTTCTCATATAGTTATGATAGATATAAAATTTTAGATAAATTTTCATTTTAAAATAATTAAATGTCTAATGGTACTATAAACCATGATAACATTAAGAAAACTGAATTAGGATATATTTAGAAAATGTAAATTTGAGAATTCTTTAAGATATTGTCTTAAAATTGTAAATTTCAGAATTTTTGCTTTCATAGAAAGGGCAAATAATATAATAAAATTCTAAATCTGTTTCTAAACATCTGCCTACCGTAAAAATTAAAGAAGGAACCGGAGTGAGTCTTCTTATGTGGATAAATGAAAAAAATTGTGGTAGATGATTTTCCTGTGCACCAATCACAAACATTCTGGATGAAGTAAACAAAATTCCATTAACACCTCCAAAAGTAGATAATGCAACGAATACAGGAATGCACCAACTAAAACTCTCAAAAATTTTGTTTCCAAAAACCTAAAAAGTCAAATTTTTATATTTAACGAAATTCAACATTTTTGAATTTAAAATTAAGTTAGTAAAAAATACTTACAACGCCAACAACTGATGAAGACAACATTTCTTCGGCTGTTACTACGGCAAAATAAGCTAAATTTGCTGCTACGTATAGCAGAGTAACAACTGGCAAAGCTATCCATATTGCTCTCGGTAAATTCCTAAAAATGATGTATCACATAATTTTATTAAAATATTTCAATAAATGCGATCTTTTATAAAAACTGTATATCACATTAAAAGACGGATTCAATTATAATAAAATTTATATATATTGCCTTTTAAAAATATTGACTATAATAACTGAATTTATAGGTTAAGAAAAAAATTTCGCATGTTATCAAGAAATGTGACAAATAATCCAGTTTTCTGTATCAATTTTACCAAGGAATAATCTCATTCATTGTTGATTTACAGATAAAAGTATTCTTATTTAAATCATCTCTTAGTATTTCTTAGAAACTTGCACGTAATATGCCAAAATTTATGCTAATATTAAAAATATAAATTAGGTATAAAACTGAAATCCACTATTACCCATATATTTCTGATAATATACTTAAAATTAAAAATGTAATCTTTTGTGATATGCAAAAATTTGTCTCATTAATTAATGATACAAATTCTACAATTCGAGATTCATAAAATACGGAAATACTTCAAAAAATAACCTCATAAATTTAATAAAATTCTGTTTCAGTCTTTATATCCCAAAAAAACATTTTATATTGATCTTAACATTAATCTTTTAAAATATTTGAAGACTTGTTTCAATTTTGTATAGAAAAAATGATATATATATACTTTTTAAATATTGTATATAATTATAAATGTATAATTTATAGATAATTAATAAAAATCCTAAATAAAAATATCAAATTTTAAAATAAATTTCAGAGATTTTTTATAGACTGAGATTCGGACTATCACTTATGAATTGCAATATTGTACATATACCTAATTCAAATTCTACTATCTAATTTTAAAACAACAAAATATACTTTTTTAATTTTCAAGTATTATAAGCTCTAACTTTAATGACAGCCCTTTTTCTGAGTAAAAAAATGTCAAATAGGTTATAGAGAAGCAAAAGGTTTTTGAAAACCGCAAGAAATTCAATTGCAAATTGCATTCCTGACTGCTAATGTAAATGAACAAATAAAAAATCTTTTTGCTCAGTCCATGTTTTATTAATGAATCCGAAGATAAAGAGAAAAAGCTTTTAAGGAAAACATTTTATCAGTTTCTTTTTCTTATAAGAGTTTTTTCTCACATTTTTTCTATTTTATCTCTCAGTTCTTCGACGGTTTTTCTTTCGAATTGCTTAGCTTTAAAAGTGTAGGCTAAAATCAAATTGGTTCTATAAGAGTCAATTCGACCTATTTACTGAAATGTACTAACAAATAAAAATTCAATATTAGTTATTCATTGACACGAAATCAATAAGTTTGAAAATTTGTATTCTTGTTAGAAAGAGAAATGAAAAGAAGTATATCCGGTTTTTATAGCAATTTTTAATATCATTTCACTTCTCCCAAAATAGTGGTAATGAAACAAAATAAACGAAATAATTAAACGAAGAAAATGTTCACATCTCATTCATGTAATTGTTATGCGCCTACACCATAAGCTACCACCATGATCAAATCGAAAAATATAAATCTCAAATAAATTCTGAAAATGAAAGCTCAATTTTCAATATTTCAAACAAATGAAACCAATAAATCACGTTTCTCAGCTGGGGATAAATCAAATAAAGGGAATAAAATCCTCATGCTAAAAATGTAACTTTTTATCTACCTTTAGCTTCAACGAGGCAGCTTCTTTCATCTCCTTCAATTAGACGAATTCTGAATAAAGGATGAAAAGGGAGTGAAATCAGAAATTGAAAATGTTGAATATTAATTGAATTATTTTTATTTCCAATTTGAATTTAAAATTGTCCTCATTATTCCCAATATTCATTTCTTATTTACTCAGGAAGGCAATGGATGAACGGAAAATTTACAAGGAAATTATCTAATTATATGTTTGCGAGAGTGCCTAAAAAAATATGTTTACACGGAAAACTCATATCATACAAAGCCGTAAAATAAATATTCTTACTTGTAAGGATCCTGGAGTTCTTCCGTAACGAAATTCAGAAAATTCCAACCCCCAAAGGCAAAAAGTCCGGAATAAAAAGCTAGACATATATTGGCAGGGTCGTAGTCACCGTGAAAAGCATTTTTGAAATTCGAAGTTCCGCCTTAAATAAATTTAATTTTAAATTTAATGAAAAAGCAAATTAAATTTATCCTTCGATTCATTTGCTGATAAATCCTGAAAGAATCTCACCCTGTGCAGCATATATAAAACCGGATACTATTATAATGGAAAGGGCTGCAAGTTTTGCCGCTGTGAATACATTTTGTATTCTCATTGACCATCGAACACTGAAACAATTTACTGTGGTTAAGGTACCTGAAATTTTAAATTAAATTTGTCATGGACTTTAAAAGACTACTTTTTTACAATAAATGAATTTTCTTTATCTCAATTTTAATAAATATTTAAAGTATTACCTAATTTTAAAAGACATCTTAACCAACATTGATCAATAATGATAGAGTATACCTCATAAAAGCATGAATCACTATATTTAAAATTAAGAGATCTATTTACACTCTATTACGTTTTAAGAAAAGTTTATAGTACGTTAAAGTTTAAAATTTTAACTAAAAATATTTTACAACCATTACTAAAATCAGATAATTTTTAACAAACTTACAAAGACATAAGGCTGCCAAAAGTCTGACGGCATTTTCTGGAGGTTCACAATCCTTAAAAAAAAGTTTGGAAGCATACTTTCCAAATCCTAGGGCTACAATGGCCTGTGTCGTTGGTCTGAGAATCAAAAGGGTCACCCACAGAAAAATAAAAGCCGGAAGAGATCCGAAAGCTTCTAAAATATAAGCATAGTCTCCTCCCGATCGAGTGATCGTAGTCCCCAATTCTGCATAGCACAATGCACCGAGTGTTGAGAACAATCCTGATGCAGCCCATACCACAAGCGAAATGCCCACAGACTTTGTATATTCAAAAACTCCTGAAAGTGCGGAAGTATGGAATTCTAAGGATACAAACTACTTAATGCGATAAGTAAACCCTCCTATCTAAAAATAAATTGTGACCTTTCTTAATACTCATTTACAAGACAACTGCACATGTAGCCCATGTCTTGAAAAATTCTCTCGTATAGTACCGTAAATAAAAAGGTAACAGATATTGAAACTTGGAGTGCTATATCCAAATATCTAATATAAGTCTCTTATACGTAATAAGAGATTCATCGTAAATATTTTAGACTAAATATATACAATACATGTGACACATTTTATTTTCATCTTCACTGAACAATAAAGTAACCCAATAATGTAATTAATAGACAAAAAATAGATATAGTGTTGAGTGACTGCATACTGCAGGCGCAGTTTCATATGATATTCGATGCTTTTTCAGCTATTTAATAACATCGATAATATTCAAATAGGATTAAAACTTTTATTTATTATAGAATCATCACTTTATCATCACAGAAACCCGTTATCCATATCTGTAATATATCGTGCTAGAAATAAATTCAAGGCATCTTTATGTAATACTTTTGTTTTAAATGAGAAAAAATGATACGTTTTACTTGTCTCCAAAGGTGTTCATTATAAAATTATTTAAATATAGTCAAAATAAATTAAAATTCAAATATAAATATGCATTATGAGTAAAGAGAATAAAACACAAAATCTAAATAGAAACCACAAATTTTAATTCTATCAATTAATTAAATTGTACGTAATTATCTGAAACTGGGACCTTTTCCAGATAACTTGCTTTTAAAGCATCAAATCAATTTTAAAAATTTTCCGTTTGTGAATGGAAAATCCTGAAATCGTAGGTGTATATAGGTAATATTTGTTTGTATTTAAGATTCAAGCAAAGAAGTAATCAAACATCTTATTCAGGCTTGTTATTAGATTGTGGCGTTTGAACGAACTTTTGCCTACAAACTGTATAGAATTAAACTTCAATAGAAATTTTGGGTTCAATCATATATACATTATTTCGATAAGCGATGGATAATTTACATGTCACATGATATATAAATATGTAGTCTCAATATTTTTAATTCTTTTATAAGTAAATATACAATTTTTTACAAGTATAAATGTAATCAAATATGTTTTCTAAATAATCTGAATATATATTCAATTAGATTATTTTATTAAATCCGAAGTAAACGATTAAATTAGGGTTATTACCAGGAAATTAAAGCTTGAATTATAAAAATTTCATAATGGCAAAACAATTTTTCTTAACTACTTTTAAAATTTAAAACTTAGAAATCTTTTATAATGAAATAAGAGGTAGCTATCGGAAAATATTTTCTTTTGCACAATTTAATTGTGACTCAGTTTATTCTGTGACTTTAAAGCATAATTTAAATATTTCACATTTGCTCAATCCTAAAAATTTCCTCTCTCTAGTAAGTACAATTTATCAAAATTATACATTTTATTTACATTAAGCTCCAAAATTTTTTTTGCAATTGGGGAGCTGCAAAAAGAGAAATGCAGCAGATAGAAGAGTCAGAATATTGTCGGAATGTGAAGTTTATGGGTTAGGGTCCTTTCATTAAGGAACTGAAGATGTTCATGAGATGCTACGCTAGATATAATAGAACCGTTTTATAAAAAGACAAAATGTCTGGGAACACGGAATTTTATGATAGAGAATAATGCATTTTCTATATTATATTATATTATAATATAAATCAATAAAATTACAGTAATAAAAAATATCAAAAAATTTTATATTTAAAAACAATTAAAGAAAATCCGATTATGCAAAGTATAAAGGATTTCAGAAGTGCGAAATAAAGACGTTAGTCGCTACGCCAATGGCAGGAATGAAAGCAACACCACAAGGAGTTTCTTGCCAAAAAATTGAAAAAGATAAAAAGTGGGCTTACGAGCGGCATATATGAAACTCCCTGTGAACAATGTTTAACGGTAACTATGTTATTATATCAATTGTTAGTTCAGAAATAAAGTCATTAAGAAATTCTTATTAACTTATCCAGGACATTTAAAAATGACTAAGCTTGCCTGGGGAAAGGTAATCAACTTCGTATTTTTGCTATTCAAATTAAAATTGAATACTGTTCGTTGACACATTGGTACATTGACTCATTGAAATATTTTATAATTTTTTATTATGATCTTATTTATACACGAACAGTAATTTCATTTTTCAGGAAAACAAAAGCTATAGTTAGGCACATCTTCATACTTTCGGCTGGGTCTAAAAAGCTTCTTTAAACATTCTTTATGAATAAATTCTTTTTCTATAAGAATTAATACATAAATCATTTATAAGATCAATGGAAGGCTTTCTTTGTCGCACTGCACTTTTTTCCCGGCGATTAAGAATAGGCAGCAAAAAATGATAAATTAAGCAACATTCTAAGACTTAAGAAGTGGTATCATACCCGTAGGTGATATAAAAATTCCTGATCCGATAATGGTTCCTATGATAATTGCTACACCATCGAAAAGGGTAATTTTTCTCTTCAGAGTAATCTCTCCTTTTTCTTCAGTTGCCATTTTCGGCTAAAAAAATTCCTCACGCCATCCTGTTCAAAGTACATTCATAATATAAAAGCAGTTTTGACATAATAAAAACGTTGAGAGTAAAAGAATATCAGATAAATTAAGAGTGAAAATGAACAGGTTTTTAATTATTTGAGGCAAAAGTTTTTCTTTGCTTTGAATTAATAAAACTTGCTTAACGAATAATTGATAACAATTTCTTATATGTTAAAGAAACTGTAATTTTAAACATTTTAAATTTTTGCCTGAAATTTTGTTTACCGACATTCGCCAGTTTCAGAAGCGAAGAAAATAAAAAAAAATATTTGCTAATTATTATTGCTTACAAACTTGTGAAAATGCTGAAATTGTTTCGACACCCGCCAACTTCCTGTTACCGGCTGCACCGCAACTAGTGATTATACTTTACAAAGATTCACCGCCTTCTTTCGGCGCAAACTCCACAAAAACATCTGCGCCGTTAGACCCTTATTCATTGTTGCAAACGTCCACTTTGAAGGGAAACAAATTCTCCCCTCCATAACATTTGGTAACAGCTACGAAAATCTCACGCAAAACAAGGATTATTAGATCACATCAAAGCAACCATCCAATCATCATTTGTACGCACTTTGATTTTGACTTTCATTAATCGCAGACGATTAGTTTTCTGCTTCCTGAACCATACGATATTCTTTTAAATAATTCAGAAATCTACCTTAGAAACCTCGAAAACCGGTTCATAATGATCGACTGAAGCGCCGCGGGTGGCTTGGATCAAAAACAAAAAGGCGGTTTTTCAAGGCAACAATTTTTATCCCTCTTTTTAATTTATATTTCTATGTTATGTAATAATATTTCAATTAAATAAAAATAAATATTCAGTAAATATGAATCTGACTCAAACAAAAAAATCTGGAACCTCATGGAATTTGGAAAATTTCAAACTTATAATCATTGAATTCTCATTTCCTCAAATGACGATTCATCTCATTAGACTTTAAAAATGAGTTGTAATGATATGAATCAGAAGTTCAGTTGTTTATAAATTAAAGTTTTTATGATGATAAATATTATTTATCAAAATAAAATTTATTTTGTTTTGCACTGATATTTGGAGACTTAAGATTTTAGTTTGAATTTTTTTTAGCTAAAAACCCAGATTTATTTATTAAAACGATATAGATAGCATCATTTCTCAAACAGAAATAAAAGGTTTGTAGTTTCTAAATAAATTGTAATCATTATGATTTCATAATGGATATTAAATCAAAAATCTTTTTAATTATGTTAAATGATGATTAAATTGAAAATTCACTTTTATTATGGCTAGAGGACATGCACCTGCAAAAGGAAAAAAATAATGAAAACATATTCAAACATTTTCAGAAAGATATATCTTAAGTTTTTAGATGGAAAAATGAAAGATATATTAATTACAATGATACAATCACCAGGCGCACGAACATTTGAAAATGCTTTTGATTTGTAACAACTTTGTAGAAATAACAGCTTTTCTTTCTATCCCTGCCTTTCATAATTCCCTTCTCAATTCTTTTTATTCATCAATATAAAATAAAAATAAATAAATCAGTCTGAAAAATAAAAAGTTAGTTCTATTTAAGAAATAAAAGTATGGATATAATTTTTGACTTGGATGATTTTCACTGGCTTCCAGCAAAATATATTATTTTTTAATAAATAAATATGGTATTCTACAGTTATTTAAAATCTTTAAAAAAACATCCTTTTACCTCTGTTGATTTCCGCAGATGGAAATGACTTTCATTTCCGAAATACAGTAATCGTTTTTACTTCTTATCATTCTCTATTGTATAATGTATTTTCCTTGGCAGATCTCTGAAATCCCAATCCCATTTCGCTTTCGAACATAATTTCTGGTTTTGACAATTTTTACAGTTGAAATCACTTAGGAAGATAGCCGAACTAAAATCTTGATAATATTTCGATTTCGAGGGAAGATCAATTCAGTTTTGAATTCTTCATTTATTTTTATAACTATTTTGTTTTGTTATAACTTTTAACAATTAATGTTGATTTTCGTTTGAATTAACGAATGTTTTTGATATATTATCTCAAGAGAAATAATGCAAGATGTGAAATCTCATTAATTTATATCTCCTGTTGATCCCGGCGCTAAATGTAAATTTAATAATTGAAAATTTCATATTAGCGACAATCATTCGACATAGCGAGAGAACATGACATGTGTCCGACATTGAGATTAATGGAATACTGAATTCCTAAACGATAAATCCCTTCATATGCACATCGGATCTCATCAGCCTGAAATTTTCTGTGAAAGTCCCAATCGTCAGGTAAACTTCTTTGGGAAGAACAAATAAAAAAAAGGAAGAATCATGCTAAAAGATAAAAACGGGGCGACAGGCGAGAGAATATTGGAAGGAACAAATTTTTTTCATCAGAAGTGTACAGAATGATTCAGTTTATTAAAGAAGAATGAGAGTTCAAATAAAAACTGAAGAACCTAAAAAGCTAACTAACGGGACAAGGAAGAAAGATGATCCGAGAAAAAAATTGATGTATCATCGAGTCGAATTGAACTAAAGCGTTCAATAAAGTGTATCTATCACAAAAAATCCACACAGCGAAATGTTCAAACATTTGAACTTGAGAGCAAGCTAAACCATCATAATGAAAGGAGTCCTTTATTGGACAACTTGTTGAGAACGGGAAACATAAAAGTCAAAGACTCATTCAGGATCTTAATGCATTCAGTATGTCATAAAATAAGCTCTGAAGTTATTTGGTACCAAGAGAGACGACACTGATCGAATGATCGAAGAGGGGAGAGGATAGTCTTCTAGAGATCGGTTACAATTAAGGCAGCGAGAGACAATTCCATTCGAGAAGCACCAACTGTGTAAAAGCCATAGCATAAAATATCTCAGGTTTTTCGTACAAATCCTGTCTTAAAAATCATCGGAGAGAATGCTAAATCACAAAGTTACATTTTGTGGACAGTTATCCGCTAAATTCAGAATAACCCAATCTCGAGATCTTCCAGATCAACTTCAGTTAAGATCAACATTTGTATTCATTTTTCTGTTGTCGCCCATTGATTCTCATCGGTATCCAGAACCTGAAATTCATCTACATAAAACCTGAAATGTAAAGATTACATTTCGATTACAAAAGCATTCGAAATACTAAATAGTAAAAGATAAAATCTCTTTGGTATAAATTATCATAAAAATTAAATAAAAAAAAATTAAAAAATAATTAAAAACTTTTAAGAAAGTGAACATCTTGAAATGGAAACATTGTAATGTTAATTATCAAATGCCTATTAAATAATTCTCAATTTTCTCTCTTTCTTTCTTGATTTGTTTGCTATTTTTTAGGTTTTTCGGTTTTTATTTCAAATCTTATTTCTCTTTAATGAACTGAGTATTTAAAGTTGAATTCTGAAATTCCAAACAAAATTTTCTTTATTATTAATTATGAAATAAAATTTCATTAACTTTCATACAATGAAAT
>JAOWBB010006389.1:0-27593 GCA_028565995.1 Ricinus marginatus | reverse complement strand
GCCTTTAACCTTTCCCCCCCCCCCCCCCCCCCCCGACATAATAAAATTTTTTCTTGACAGAAAATATGACCATATTTCATAATCAACATCATTTTTGATTAAATATAACTATCAGGCGTAGTATTAAGATTTACTTCAAATGCTTAGATGTAAACACAGATATTGGGCTACGTGCAAATGAGGAAAGAAATAACAATAAATTATATATAAATATAAAGAATTGTATGATAATTAAAATTTTTATTTAAGAAAATGTTATGACAATAACAAATAAAATTATATCCAAAATGTAATATTTTTTCTTTTTTAATCTCTATTTTGTAATTTTTTTAAGTAGATTCATTCTAATGTTTTCAGTATTCATATATAAATATCGTAATTTGTGATTTTTATTTTTTAAAGTGTTTCGGATGTAAAATATTACTCTGTTTAAAACTTAATTTTTGTTTTTTCAAATTCGAAGCTCTTTTAAACTTATGTAAAAATAAATTTGCAAATTTAATTAAAAATTATAATATCTAAAATAATGAAAAACAAGAGTATTCGTTATATAATTTATAATACAGGTACCTAAATTTTAATATAATTATAATTAGATAAAAAATATAAGTAACAGAGAATGAAACGAAATGTACTAATACAGAGCCAATATCTAAAATAATTTTTATTTTAATTTTTAAGGTTCTCTATACATTTTTAAAAAGAAACAACAATTAAACTATGAATATCATTCAGGATATTTAAAATGTAATCAAATTCAAATTTATTATCGATTTCGTATAAATTTAAATTTTATTTTTCTTTGCTGTTCATTACATTATTTTTCCCCTTGGTGTATATCGTATCTATGAGTCACAGACATCATAATACAAAAGGATAATTATAACAATTTTTTTCTCATGATACATAATAATAATCAAGCACTTTTCGCGTTCATAAAAATATAAAACTAATTGAAACTTTTTCGAATACAATTTTTAAGATTTGTATATTTAATTCATAAAAATAAAATTATGTAACGAAATCATATCATTCAATTCCGTTACTTCATCTATTAGCTTCATTAATCACATTTCATAAATTTAGATTTTGAATAATAATTTATTTGTATGTAAAGTAAGAATTAAGTATAATCGAATGCTGTTCTCTTAGTGACCTCGTTTTGGTTCTGTTTAATAAATGTGCAATACAAGAATAGAAAATGTTGGTCCTTCACCTCAGGATACTAAAGAATTACGTTCCTACAGCGCTGGAACTTAAGCTTATACATAAAAACTTAGATGAGATTTCATTATTTATCTTTCTCTTTAAACTTATACTCGGAAAGCATCCTGAAACTTTGGTGATAAGAGAGAAGAAGCTTGGAAATTATATTTGTGGTTTATAAGTCAAAGACAAACAATCAGGACTCACAATAAGTGATTTCCAGCTTTATAAATAAATTTTTATAAAAATCATAAATCCTCATGGCGGTAGATTAAAGTTTAATAAAAAATAAAATACGGAATTAAGAAGGGCAAAGTACATCAAACGAAAAATCTAATACCTCAACCCTTAAAAATGGAAATCCCTCATCAGACTAATTCCCATATATCGATATTATACATTTGACCAATGAGCTTTTAAATTTATTCCTTTTTTATAAATTCGAAAAGGATAATAGTCGAATTAATTGTTCTGTTAAATTCATTTCGTAAATTAATGAATGCATAAAGTTTTTCTCGATGTACACTCTTTTCAAATCGATAAATTTTTCGTCAAAATTTATTTAACCCGCAGGCAGGCATTTTGAAGATTCTAAGTAAAAGATTTTCCAAATTAATGTGAAGGAAAAAAAAAATTTTTTTCCGGCTCTTAAACTTTTCATTTAAAGCAGAGAATCACGAAAGGAAGGAAACATTGTTCCTCATGAATGTGAGAAACTACTACTTATTTTACCTTTTTAGAAGAAAGCTTTCCGAGTTGGCACATGGAAAGGACGTCTGCCCAGACTAGGTTAAGGAGATCCAATAATGAACGGAATGAAAAGTTAGTGGTCCATCTTTTTCCGACCAACCACAACCGACAGGAGCGGGAATGGTTTCCGCAGGAGAGAAAAAGAAAAGCGCTTTTCGAAAAATGAATTTAGGACCCCGGTTTTCCAGGGCTTTTTGCCGGATTTAATAAAAGTTGACGTTGCTCGAGTTTGCCTTTTTTGTTTTTTTTTTTTTTTTTTTGCTACTTTTGATATTCTCTTTCAAGTGCGGAATAAAAATCAATATGATGTTTGATCATATCCGTTTCCGGGTTCCCCATTTCCGGATTTAGAAAATGAGGAACACCGCAACCTAACCGAAAAGTTCCGTCCGATTCGCTGCAACAGAGACAAATCCCACTCGCAAAAAAGTTCATAAAATGAGCTCTGACCGGCCCAAAATCTTTCTATTGCTCTCGTTAAAATCCCCGATCTCTCTTCGTAACCGTTGAAATTATTAATTTTAATTATTTAAATTAATTTATTCCAGTCAATTTTCTTCATTTGGAATCCTTCCGAAGTTGGTCGTTCTCCGCCTTTTGCTATGAATAAGGAATTTCTGTAACAATTCCGAAATTCAACCACCACAGTGCACATTCGGAGGATGGAAGGAAGAATCTGCATTTTCGTACGTGCGAATAAGCTGTCCGGCATTGGTATCATCGGCCAATTAATTATTAGCGATTTACATACTTTTTTTAAGCTGAAGCGCGAAATTTCGAAAATCTGAGAAATGTTTCTTATTTTTTTTATGTTCGAGATAAAAGTAGAACATTGTATTGCTGAGCTTGTTGCTTTCATTTCCGGGTTGAACGCGAACGAGTATGCGAAAAACGGAGTATGGACCATGAAATTAAACAATAAATGAAGAATGCTTTTAATATTTTTTTTTTTTTTATCCTGAAAAGAAAAAGCTTTATTGGTTCTGTACTTAGAATTATAATTTTATGTATTGTTTCAGTTTTGCCGGTGACAACAGGGGACGGTATGTCAAATTTTTCTTTCCAATTATTAATAAAATACAAGGAAAAGTAAAGGTAACGCACATCTAAATGGAAACACTTTGATATTTTCACTAATTTCCATATTTTGATGAACAATTTATGCTAAATAAACGAAATCTTTGTTCTCCGCAGAAAGCAAACATGTAGTTGTCGATTTTTTTTTGATGCAGCTTCAACAGTACCGAAAAGAAAAATTGTAAAAATCAGTGACGAAGTTTACGTGTTCGATTCTTTAGTTAAAATATAATATGCAGTTTAAACGGTTTCTGGTACGAAAATTGTTATTTTAAGACATTTTTAAATTTTTATAATGAACCAAACTTTTTATAATGCAAGTCAAACTTTACCAGTCTGAATTTTAATTCATTTGCGAGCAAGAAGACAAAATACAACTTTCTCTCAACTTATTTTCTGATTACTTATTAATAAATAATTAATGATTTTAAAATTTAGAAAAGAAACTTTAAAGTATATAATCATTTCGAATTAGTATAAAACAAAATGTAATTATATATAAAAGATACAGATAAAACTAATTAAAATTTTAAAAACTTCTTTAAAATTATAATTTATTTTTGGATTCACATTTTTATCAAATGTGATTTTCCATAATAGAGATTTGTAAAATTTGATAATAAATTAACGAGAAATGATAGTTTGAAAGAGATAAATGTTATTGTTTAATAAGTAAATTTCAAAATATTACAAAGATCTGAATGCAAACCTTCAAAGGTTTGAAAAGATTGTGTAAATTATGTTCCTTTTACAAGAACAGCCATAAACGTTAAACCCCGCAATTACAGCTTTGCTTGTACTCTGAATATTCAGGAACCTTAATCCATAAATATTTGACAACACACTTTTTATTTCAAAATGGGTGAAAACCAAAAAAAAAAAACGCAAAACGAATATTTCAGGTAATCTAAAAAAAAAGTATTAAAAATTCAAATTTTTTAATTTTTGAAATCCGTAAAAAGCAAAAATGAAAATTTTTAATAACCTTTTTTCTTCTTCAATATTCACATTGCTTTTACCAAAAAAAGTTATTAATCTTCATTTCATTCGTCGATTTTTTATTTTTAACTTACTGATATAAAAGAGTCAAGTTATTGCAGTTTTTTTTAAATTTTCGACACAATCTCTATTAATATACTGCAATAACGTAAAATTATAAAACGAGTATGCAATAATTTGTATTTGGTATTTTACGTGTACAATTTTATTATTTTCTCAAATTTCTTTTACAATTTATCAAATTTAGTGATAATTCTCAATTTTTTAGTAGCGACAAAACTTGTTGTTCCGTTTATATTCAAAACTATATTTCAAGCAAAATCAACATTATTGCCTGCAATTGTATGAAAAACTGTAATATTAATACTTTAATAATGAATTTAATTTTCATTTATTTTTAATCTGATATATATATACGCTAGAATATATATATATATATATATATAATGTATATAATGTTTTCTTTTTCATGCTGTGAATTTAAAAAATTAAACTTTAGGATTTGTTTGGGTGAATCATAAAATTTTTCAATGAGTGCAAATATTTATATCTTTGACAAAAAAAAAAAAAAAGAACTCTTCATATTGCAGAAATTTAAAAAAAATTAACATTAAACATTTAAAAATTAAATATTCTGTTAAGGAAAAAGTAATTTAATTTTGTTCACTTTCGCTTTTTATTTCAACTTTGTTAAAAAAAAAAAGCTCGCACGGCCGTGAAAAGAAAAAATTTTACAATTTAAATGAACTTTCGCTTTTTCTTTAAAAATTTTATTCTGTGAATGGAAAATAAATTATAACAAAATAAAAATCGAAGCTTAATGTTGTGTTAAAATTTTTTTCCTTAATCTTCTTAAATTTGAAATATCTGTAAAAAGAAGAAAAATTATGAATGTTTCACCTGCGAACCGTTGAAAAACAAAAGCTGGAAATTACTACTTCCGTTGCCACAGACACACAAGATCCAAGCTGCAACACCATTCTCACGTAAACATTACAATGAAGTGAAATATAAATGTGTTAATTATAAAAATGAGCGAGGTAAAACACACCTTACGTAAATATAACTTTCCTCATTGCGCAAGAGAAGCTTTAATAATAATTGGTAAGTTTTGTGATTTAATGATCATCACTTACCATGCAACGATCAGTCACGGTATTTAAAACTTTGCATTTTCAAATCGTTAAGCACTTGTTAATACTCATATTAAGATTTTAAAGTTTAGAAATATATTTGTTATGCTGTCAGGTTTTTATAGAAACTGCCCAGTATATATTGTAACAAAAAATTCAAATGTACAGTGTGAAACATAATCATATAATAAATATTTTATTTACATAACCATTATTCTACTGAATATATTGTAATTAAAATCTACAGAACAACTCACTGTGACACATAACAGTGGAAGAGCAGTGATATCAAAATCAATGGAATTAGCAGCTGAAATTATGGCAGAATTTGTATTCTGTGAAATTACTACAGTCCCAGAACTTAGAGCAAACGTTGGGGAAAGAAGTAAATATATTAGAGTGAGTTTATTGTAGAGAAATTTGAATAAATCTAATTATATTTTAAAATTTTTATATACTTAAATTATTATCATTTACAGGAAAAGAAATTGACATGCATTCAAGAACTACAGCTCCTAGAAGTTCTATGTAATTATTTCTCTTATCCAGGCAGTAATAGTGATGCAGCAAGAAATACAGTATTTATGAATCTTTTTCCTGATACACACAAGGAAAGATCAAGACTGTTAGTAAAGTTAGTTTCCATTTCAATATCCACAAAATCAAAGCCTGTATTATCAGCAGCTGGAATTTGGATGCAACAATTGGGATGCACATCGAGTTATAGTTTGGAATTAGCTAAGGGAATAGTTGCTGATTATTTTATTTTAGTACCAGAAGCTGTAGAAAGATTACAAGATTTACCACAATTAGCACCTCAATTTACAGCAAATTTCTTAACAGCTGTAGCTGAACTCTATTCCGGAAAAGGTACTGTTTCTAATTTGATAAATTAAAAAAAAATATTGAGTATTATTTAATAAATAAATTTTGATTTTTTCTAGATATTAAAAATAGTTTACCACCTGATACTCTTTTAGAAGTTGTAACAAATTGGGTTTCTAAAAGTACCACTCTTTGCACTGCAGCATTATCATGTCCAGAACGTGCATTACCTCAAGGTGGTATCCCAATGCCACCCATAACACCTTTTGCTGGTTTATTTAGGTATTTATTTATACCTTATTTTATATTTATTAGGAATTTATTTATACCTTATAAATTTATAAATATATAAAATTTAGCTTTTATCAGTTTTCATTAAACATGCATGTGTAAATGTTTTAATGTTGAATTAATGGATGTTGTTGACCACTAATTCTTTAGCAAAATATTTTATTCTAGATGGTGCATTTTAGCTCCTTTAATTAATTCAAATCCATCAAAATTGTATTCAAAATTGCATTTGTCACTGTTGGAAAGTTTATTAGACTCAAATGTTCCAAGGGAAAATGTTGTATCAGCTCAACATTTAGGATCTATTGTAGAGTTAATTTTAAAATTATGTGAGGGTAAAAGCAATTCATCAGTTGAATTGGCTTTGGATAGATTAGGACAAGCTGTTCAAGTTGTACTGGAATCAAATAGTGTTTATGGGAAGAAGCGTAAGTAATAATTGCTCCCATTTGTTTATTGTTTAATTTAAAAAAAATTATCAACACACTTCCTTGTAATAGGTAATTAATGCTTATTTACATTTAAATTATATTGTAAAAAAAAATTCTTTTTAACTAATTTTGATTATCAAATTCTGTCTGAAGGGTTGTTCAAAATGTTACTTTCATCATGAAAAAAATGCATAATGATTAAAAATTGCAATAATTTACTTTTTCTTTTTTTCAGAAGAACTGTTTAAGCAACTTGATTCATTACCATATAATAGGCTTTTAACACTGGTCAAAGCTAAGCATCAAACTTTATGACAAGTACACATAGGGATAAATTTTGTAGAGCATAAAACCTTGACAAGTAAAAATTTTATCATCCAAGAATGGTCTTATTTGCATTAATACTAATTTTAAAAAAATTTGCCTTGTAATTTATTGTAAAAAACATATATGAAAATAAAATAAAATTTTATAAATTATCAATCTGCAATATTGAAAAACTGATAAGGACAATGCCACAATATATATTTTTTTCAGCCTTTTAAATAATTAATTTAATTAAAAAATTAGTTCAGATTTATTATATTGAAGATTAAGGTAAGTTTAAGCCTGGAATACTTATGAATCTAGCTGAAATATTTTATTTCAGTTGATCTGGTAATGCAAAGGAAAATGTTAATATTTATGCAAATAAACAATTTAAAACTCAGTATTTGACATATTATTGAGCATTAGACTTACATGTTATGGTAAATATAAAATTAGAAACATCTTAAAAGTTCCTCACTGAACAAATTCATAGCAACAATTTTTTAAAATGCAAATTTTAAAGTTTTCACACATTCATTAAAAAAATGAATTGAAGTGGATTCACAAAAATGAATGTCCACTAAGGTCAAAATTAAATATAATCAATCTTCATTAATAGACCATAATTTATTTTTAAAAAGGCTTAAATCTCCTTGTCTGTTTCAATGCAGCTATTTTCTTTTTATCTTCTTCAAATTTTTGTCTGAGGGCAATAAGATCTGAAAATAAAACACTGATTTTAGCAAGAGAATCAGTTGAATGTGTTAATGTTATATTGTACTAAATGGGAAATGATGTACTTCTCATTTTTGATTCCTTAATTTGAAATGTATAAAAATCTTTTAATTCTGTTTTTTCCTTTTGTTTTTCATATTTTTTTTGTAACCTATTTCTCACACTTTCTTTTCTTGCAAATCCAGGTTTCTTCCCTCTGAAAAGAAAATTAATTAATTAACAACTTATTTTTCACAATTATTAATGCCAAATAACTGCAGAATAAATACTGAATCTATTTGATTCTCAATAGATAAAAGAAAAAAACAAAAGTAATAATTTAGTGGATATTAAAATTAATTTGTAGAAGACAATTTTTGAGATGTTTGTGACTTAAGACATTTATCATTCATTTACATATAATTTTTTAAACTCCTTATACATTTTATAATTGTGCCAAACTAACTTTTTCTCCAGGAAAAAAAAAATACTTCATATTTCTCTAGTATTTAATAAATTGTTACCTTTTTGTAACTGTGATCCAGCCTTCCTCATCTCCCTCCCCTAATTGTTTGTCTAATTCAATTTGCTTTGCAGTCTCTTTATCAAATGTATTCATAAACTCTTTAATTTCTTTTTCTAAAGTATCAATTTCTGGAGCTTGATTGTTATACTCTTGAATCCATTCTGAAATGGTATGATTCTTTTTAATCATATCAATTATTTTTAAATTAAAATACTAATAATATAATTAAAAAATTTTTTAAAAGAAAAATTTAATTCTTACTTTTCATTCCAGTTATTGTTGAATTTTTTGGAAGTACTAAAATTTCTTCAATTTTCATTACTTTTTCTAATTCCTTAATCTTTTTAAAGACTACATATGCTACTTTATAACCTAAAACAGGTCGTTCCTTAGGAAAGAATTTAGAATCCTCAACAGGTGGGGCGTGAACAGTTGGGTTTTTGTGAAAGTACACTGCCGTAACTTCTCCATATGGTGCAAAGAGAGATTTTAAAGTTTCCTATCATGTAAAAAAAATTAATGTTTAGTACTAAGCTGATCATTGTTGATAATTTTTATTATAGCATTTAACTTAAATCTTAGTACATAGGGAGTTAGTAGTTTTAGTAAAAGGGAAGGAGCAGTTAACTTACCTCAGTATAATAGGGAGGTATTCCTACCAAAAATAAAGTTCTATCACATGGTTTCTCGGGCACTTTTTCACGTACGACATGTGGCTTTATAAAAATGTTCCGCGCAAATTTGCTTCTTTCATTATATTTCACATTCAGCACTGAAAGAAGAATACGGTGTGCTTATTGGCATAATAAACAAACGTATACATAATTATGGATTAAAGAAATATAAGGATCAATTAAGATCATTTTGACTGCTGCAGTTTTAATTTAAATATATGGATAAATACAATACATTTTTACAAACCTTTGAAGCCTTGCATTTCGAATTGTTCCAAAAGATCTAACCTAAGTTTGTTACAATATAAATTCCAAGTTTCTGATTTCACATGATCTCTAAATAAAGACAACGGAGAATGATTTTATTAAAAAAATATATATAACGTCAATAAAATGACTTTACTTGTTTAATTTCCCCAAAATCCAGTATTTTTTTAATCACTTATATCAAGCCCCATACAAAATAAAACAAAACCCAGTTTTGCGCTTTGCTTTCCTAAACACGTGCTGAAAGCGCATTCTTCCATATAAGATTTGCGTAATAAGCGTCATGTATTTTAATTTAAAATGAACGTTATTTATATCTTGGGATTAAGCCCAGAGAACAGAAAAATTAATTTTAATAATTTTTTATCTTTTTGTAATTTTCAAGCCAATTAAGTATAGTTTCGGAGCATTTTATGAAAAGTGACAATAACTAACTAGGTGCATTTGAATCTATACACAGATAATCGTTTGTAATTTAAAATAATTAAATATTTATAATCCATTACATGCCCAAGATTCCTTTGCAGTAAAAAAAATTTAATTTACAAATTTAATTTTGTATGTTCTATATAACAAACCGCAAAACATGTTGATATTATGATATAATTTAATATTTGAGATTTCATTACCAATCATTTGAAAAGACGTTTTAGTTTTATCTTTTTTGCTTGTATAATTGCAGCCATAGATTCAGTCGTTTTTTTTTTAACTATGAAAAAAAATGATTTAGATTTATAAACATGAACTTAAAAAAATGAATTTGCAAAGTTTTACACCTGTAATGGAGAAATAATCTAAAAACATGAAATTGTTATTCATTTCTAACAAATTGATTTTTGTGCTTTATGGTATTTCATTACTATGAGAAATAAATAAATTTTGTCATGAAGGAACAATAGATTATTAATGACTAACTAAATGCAAATTTTTAAAAACAAATTGGCGGTTTTTTATTAGCGAATGAGAGCTTGATTTGATACCATCAAAGACGGCGTTGAATTCTTTCAGCAGACTGCTTTGGTTAATCAAACCGTTTGAAAATATTTATCAATTAAGATGATCAGAACTTCTGTTTTTAGAAGTCATATATTTAAAAGCGCTATTAAGAAAGATGTTTCAGCCGCAAAAATAATTAGATGTTTCACCGTCGTTTACAGACCGAATCGCAAAAAATTATTATATAGGTGATTATAAATATGTAAAGCATCTTTTTTTTGAGAGGTTGAACTCTTTTTTTTTTAAAAAAAAATTACTTTTTGCTGCTTTTATTTTGATTTAAAATTTAGTGATTTAATTTCAGAAATGAAAGCGTTGGGATACTCGGGGTTCAGTTATCCAAAAACAATCCGGTCTTCAGATTTTACAGTGATTATCCCAATCATATTAAGGTTACATTGCCAGCCTTATCACCCACTATGGAATCGGGGACAATTGTCAGTTGGGAAAAAAAAGAAGGGGACAAGCTGAACGAAGGCGATCTGTTGGCTGAAATAGAAACAGATAAAGCAACAATGGGGTTTGAGACTCCCGAAGAAGGATACTTGGCTAAAATATTAGTCCCTGCCGGTTCAAAAAATGTTCCCATAGGCAAGGTGAAGGATATTTTAATGCTTCGTCATAAATAATCTAAATATTCATTCTTAAAAATTACATTTTGTTTTTCAGTTAGTATGCATAATTGTAAGCAATGAAAAAGATGTTGGAGCTTTTAAAGATTATGTAGATACAGAAATGGCAGCTAAACCAAAATCACCTCCTGCTTCTACTGTGGCATCTGCACCTTCAACATCTGTACCTCCACATCCATCACCACCACCATTACCACCATCTCCTCCTGCACCACCTACAACACCTTTAACTGTAACCCAGTCATTTCCATTATCTAATAGCATTCAGACAAAGTCAGGAGAGAGAGTTTATGCTTCTCCTCTGGCAAGAAAATTAGCAGCTGAAAAAAATCTTTCTTTAGAGGTATATTTGCATATGTCTGGAATTTCATTTTTATTGCTGTATGTTAAAAATGCAAACATTTTTTCCCATCTGAAAAATGTTACAGAGTTTAGGAAAGGGTAGTGGCATTTATGGATCTTTAACATCTAAAGATATAGGCAAAGCAGTTGCTGATGGTCAAGCAGTAATCAGCGAAGTGAGAAGTTCAGAATCTTTTGCAGACATACCACTATCAAATGTTCGTAGTGTTATTGCAAAGCGCTTAGCTCAATCCAAACAGGTAAAATCTACTAAATACTGATTAATATTTATATATTTCATTAGTTTTGTTTACTCAAAATGAAATATAAAAGAAGTCAGTAAGTTGTTATGAAAAATTAAAGTTCTTTCATATTGAACTTTCTGTTATGTTTTTATATATATTTTAATAAATCAAATTTATGAAGTAAATTTAACTGCTTTCAACAAAACTATGGAAAAAAAAATTTGTTGTTTTTTGTATAGTGGCAAGTGATGCTGTTGGTATAAAATAAATTTTTTTTGCAGTGCTACACTTTTAATTTATTACAATTCTCTTTGAATTTTTTGTTTTAACTATGTACTATCAACAAAAATTTTTTTCAGACCATACCTCACTACTATCTTTCAATAGATATAAATGCAGATAAATTATTATCACTTCGAGAAAATTTGAATGAAAAATTAATGAAAGATAATATTAGATTAACTGTCAATGATTTTATCATTAAAGCAGTAGGATTATCATGTAAAAAAGTTCCAGAAGTAAATTCGTCTTGGCAAGAAACTTTCATTAGACAGTAAGTATTAAAGTTTATAATTTTATCAATATTAATTTTTTTATTTACAACTAACTTTTCATATCTGTATATTTTAATTACTGCCAAACAAAAATATCTAACTTTTGAATAACATTAATAATTGCTTGAATTTTTATTTAAACTGACATATATGTTCAAAAAGTTTCTAATTACAAAAAATTGTTATAACTTCACACAATTAAACTTTTATTTACTGTTTTATTAAATGATTTCAAAAAAACAATTCTTGCTTTTATATTTTCTTATATTATTTTAAGTACTAACAGAATTTTTATGATATATGATATGTAATGTTATATGAATTTTTATGGTAGATGAATCTTAATGTTAGCAAAATATTAATTTTCCTCTATTAAGTTTATAAATTTGATAATTTGATAATTTTCTTGAATTTCATTAAACTTAGTTTTGCTTTCCCAATTACAGATATAATACAGTGGATGTAAGTGTAGCAGTTAATACAGATAAAGGTCTTATAACTCCAATAATATTTGATGCAGATTTAAAAGGACTGGCAATAATAAACTTGGAAATGAAAGCATTGGCATCTAAAGCCAGGGGAGGAAAATTACAACCACAGGAATATCAGGTTCTACTTTTAATTTTTTTTAAATAAAAATAATTTTTTTCAGAGATCTCATTTTGATTAATAAAGTTATAATGGATCAGTTATGTTTTGCATTTTCATCTGTAAAATCATTATTCTAAAAATTTTAATCTTGTTAAACAATTAATGATAATACAATTTTTTGTTTAATTCTTTTTTTCACAAAGGGTGGAACAATTTCATTATCAAATTTAGGTATGTTTGGAATAAGAAATTTTACTGCAATTATCAATCCTCCTCAGTCATGCATCCTTGCTGTAGGAACAGCAGAAAAAAGACTAGTTGAAGATAAAACTCAGACTTCTGGGTGAATATCTACATTTTTTTTTATATAATCATGTGAAAATTTTTTCAGAGTAAATATGGTAAAATTATAACAATTATGTTGAAACAGGTTCGGGACATCACACTTTTTGCCAGTCACACTGAGCTGTGATCATCGTGTTGTAGATGGAGTTGTTGGAGCTTTATGGCTGGCTGCTTTCAAAGAATTTTTGGAAAATCCAATAATTATGATGTTATGAGTGGTTTTTTTAGCGGTAGGCATGAAAAAAAACTTACAAGTTTTGGGAAGATAATATGCTAACAACTGGAAAGACAATATAAACCAAAAAAAATATTTATAGGGAAATTAACTTATTCATTAATGAAATTGAATTAAAAGTATTTATTGTTTCTTGAACACTTGAAAATGTGATAGACGTTACATATAATTATTTAAAGTAAATGGAATGTTTAAAAAGATAATTCTTATAAATCAATAAATTTTTTTGCATAGCTAGAAATCTGAGAGAATGTATTATAAATGCTTAACGTTAAGAATAAGTTTAAAAATCTTATATATATTTGATATATGTTTTACACATAAATCAGTAATTAATTGTTTGAAAATTTAGACTTTTCATAAAGAAAATGAAATTTTTATGCTTATTGTCTTTTAAAGTAACAGGCAAAAACAAACTATTGTGATAATTATTTATTAAAAGTTATTTTAAAATGTTTATCATAATATATTACCTATTTGTTTTATTAGAAAAAATGATAAAAATAATAGAAAAAAATTGATTTTTTTATGCAGTTTAGTAGAACAAAATACCAATTGAAAATTGAAACCTTTGATTTACATAAAAATGCATCTTTTCCAGCTTTGCATTTCCAACTGTTTGACATTAAAAGTATTTATAGTACATGCAATGAGTATGTAACAATAAATTACCTAAAGAAATGTAATTAAACAATTGAAATAAGTTGATTATAGGGCCGATAATACATTTATTCAAAAAGTGTAGTAATATTTTTGTATTTTTTTTTTTAGATAGATAAATGTAAATCCTGAATTCTAAATTCTTTTTTATTAATGTTATATGTACTAAATAATTTTTTGTTTTGATTAAAAAAATGTAATTTTGATTTTCAGATCTTGTTGATGATTTTGTTTTTTAAATTGCGGGAGAAAATTTTTTTCTAAATACAATTCAAAATGTAATCTAAATCATAAATAAAGTTAATAAACTCTACAACTGAAATGAAAGTTAAATTTGTGAATAGAAAGATATATTTTTAATAAAAAAAAATGAAGTATATATATATATTTATATATATATAAAATGTGTATGTATGAACATTTTTACTCAATTTATATAATTATTTTTTTCATAATTTTTTTCTTTGATAAAAGTATTTGTTTGAATTAAATCGCTCATTAATTTTATTTATATAAATTTTTATATGATTTACTTTATAATATTTCTAGGGGAATAAAATAATTTATTTTTGAAACTGAAGAACATTTATTTAAGTCAGAAAATATTCCTTTAAAATTATTTATTTGTATAATTTATTATAGGGAAATTAGTTTTTTCAATAATTAGCTAAGGATTAATATCTTTTTCAATTGTTTCAGATATATGCTTATTGTACCTTCAGTAAGAATTCTCGGAAAGGTTTTTAATTATATGCTGAACTTTAAAATCGGTCTCATTTGCCATTCATCACAAAAATAATTTCTTGGAAAAAACAAAAATTGTGGCTTAAAATTGCTTGAGTTCATAAAGAGAATTTCAAAATTGTAAAATTTAAATTTGACCACAATATTTTTAAGTTTTAATTTAAGAGGTGTTCTGATATGAATTTCCTGAGGGATTAACTTGTAAAAAAGTTATGCAGTGTAAGGGCAAAACAATTCTAAAAAAAATTATCTCATCTTTGTAATCTAGCTACATTTGACATCGGAACAGCAATATTACAAAAGGCAGTGATCTATTCGAAATCGTGGAATTAGAGCATGGCATTCCATTCAATTTTTTTTCACTCTATGATAAACAGTTTAAGATATTTTCAGAGTATCAAATAATAATTTCAAATATTTTTAAATCGATGGTATTTTAGTTTTCGTGGAGGTGTCACCGTAATTAAAATGTGGACTTGAAGAATGTCGAATACCTAGATTGATCTAGGCTGTACATGGCAGGCAAAGATCATTGGTATGCTATAAATTCCCATTTTAGCTGTTCATTGTTACACTACCGAAAAGCTGTTTTTTTCCACAAAATCTCGCTTGATTAATGATTATATCTACTTATCCTAAGTAGTGAATTGAAAGAAAGAGTTTTATATTTCGGTTTTAAATATGAAAACAAAATTTTGCATCATATATTTCAATCACAACTCAATTGCTTCATTATTATGTGATCTCTAATACTAATGCTTCAAAATTAATTTCAGGAGTTCTGATTTGTACTAAGTATTATTTGCGCTATAAATCGATAACAAAATAAATATCTTAAAACTACTTCAACTTTTTAAAACTTCTGAATTTTTGGGTTTAAAACATTTGTGTTAAAATATGATTCAAGTTAACTCTCAGTAGATAATCTGTTTAAATAAACCAGGTTTTGTTGACTTTTAGCACTTCAAATAGTACTTTGGAACTAAAATGTAAAAAATTTTGAAATATTTCAAATAAGGCTTTCATGTAGAGAGTTTAATATGTTTATCCATACAAAATTTTTCTTAATTATAACATGTCTTATAATGAAGGTACAGAATTTTATAAAGAAACTTTTGCTTTATGACAAATACATTTAAACAATCCTTTAATTTCAGTCAGATTGCAAAAATGGAGGTTTTAAATGTTTTTCAAGCTAAAATTTATGAAATACAAAAATGCAGGTATACAATTTACAATTCACTTTGATAAGCACTGGTATTTGACATATAAAGAAAAAAAATTTATTTTTCATTTTTATTTTTAGGATTTAGAAAATTTGAATCATATTTCTTGAAACAGAATAATGCTTTGATTTCACAGGAGATTTAAAATAATTCTCTGAAAAGAATATAAATGACATGAGAAAATTATCTAATAAATTTTTGATTTATATATTGAATATGAATTCTTTGGACAATAAAATTAAATGTACCTCTTTTATTTTGTTATCTTGAATGTTAAGGATTTATAGAATCAAAAGCTATTTTGTCTCGGCTGCATGCTTGAATAATGAAAGTTTGTTAACTTTTAATAATTTACATATATGTGTATGAATTAAGTTTTGGCTATTATTCAATGAGTGGTAGTTATTAATTCAAATCGATTAAGTTGATTGACATGTTGGTTTATTTGAACGGATTAATTCTGAGATCGGTTTTAAGTTGCAAGCTAAAGGCTATCATGGGATCGAATGTGTTTAATAATAAACGGTGATTGTGATCGGAAATGAGAAACCTCGGGATAAAATGTACATTCGATGAAATTGAGCTCTACCACGCAGCTCGCCGAGTCACATTTCTCAACCGCCGTTGAGGAGCACGAGGTCGGATAGTGTTCAGTTTTTTACTGGACTTGGCTCGTGCATCAATATGAAGAGGAAACACTGTGATTTCCGCGAATGTGCCGTTAGATATCTGAAAAATGATTTTTGTGTTTGGAGAAGGTCTCTCTGTGAACGTGATACATTATTTATGTTGTATTATTAATAGCTAAAAATCCGATTTTTTAAATTGCACAAAAAAAGGATTCGAATCTAAAAAAACGTCGTCGTCGATCCTTAATAGCAGATTTCAACTGTTTCGCGACTAACAACCTGGATTTTTCATTTTGAAAATTTCTGCCTTTTTCTTTTTTTTTTTTTCTTTTTTTTTTTCCTAAGTGTAGGATAACTTCCTTTACATGGGCAATCATACAAAAATTTGTATCGGACATATAAGCGAAAGAACCAAAAACTATTATCTTTCAGAGCTAAATTCCTAAAATAAGTAGAGATTGAAAAATAATTTGTAGATACTTGAACGTCATTTGGTAATCAGTTTACTAAATATACATATACTATTTATATCTGTGAATCGAATTCCTTTTACATAACCTTTTTCTTCGGTTGCCAAGCGAATTGTATTAAAAATCAAATTAGACCTTACTCCTCGCGATATCTTAACTTGTATCAAAATATGTTACTGATAGTATAAGTCAGTATAATGTCATACAGGTAAAAATTGATACATGTTAAAGTTTGAAGTTAGAATGACTAAATAAGAAAGCTGATTTCAACGCTGAAGCATATTAATCTTTAATTTGCTGAAAATATTTTATATTGTTGTAATAACTTTATATAAATATTAATAAAGCAATGCATTTTGCTAAATAAGTAGATGGTGTCTGGTTTTCAATGGCTTGAATTTTTAATTATCTTTAGAAGGTCTACTGTGCAAGATTAGCCTGTCTCGTAGTCTATGAGTTTAAATTGGAAAATTTAGTTTATTTTTTTGCAAAATATGCCGTGCGTATTCGCTGTTAATTGGACTTTTTTAATATTATTTTTCAATGTATGATTGCCTATGAAAGTGATGTAAAAAACTATTCTCAATTAACGACATTCTAGTTTAAGAACATGCCCCGATATTTTTCCCCAAAAATGGTTTTTGCTAATTAAATAGAAAATAAAATTGCAGAAAAAAAAAATTTTTTTTCAGATTGAAAATACGTTTCCATATAATTGAAAGATTGCTACTGTTACATACATGAAATTCTTTATTAATTAAAGCTAAGCAAAATTTTTTTATGAAGAATGTTCCGATTGAAAATTAAAATTCATGTAAAATATTAATAAATTTATTTTTTTGGGATAAAACAGTTTTTTTTCATGCTAATAATTTACATTAACAATATTGTCATCACTTTTTCAACATCGGTTTTGAAATAAAATTACCTCTATTATCATTTATCTGTATAAAAGAATTATATAGAATTGTCTGTGCAAACTTTTTAAAAAGTTTGCACGTTACAATGAACGTTTGGCATTTCGGAATAGCAGCTAGCTTATTTTAAATATAATATTCATTGCTTTTGAAGAATGTACTAAAGCTCGAGAATTATTCTTTGAAAAGACTTAAAGCATATTTTTTCGATTTTTTATTTAAATTAAGGTTTATTTGAATTTCAAAAATGTCTTTAGATTCCTTTATAATTATAAAATAATTTTACCCTCAAGGAAAGGCTATCATTTTCACCTTCCAGTTTTACCTATTTAAACGCAGTTATTATTTGATTGATATAAATTATCAAAACCTTTTTATATATTTAGATCTAAAAATGTTAAATTAAATAAATAAAAGCGGGCTAATGATTATCCTTTCTTATTGTTCTGTTTCTGAATGTAAAAATCAATTCTCGTATAAATATATATTTTCAAATTTGATTATGACATTTCTCGAACTGAATTTCGCGCATTTTTAGATAATAAACATTAATTATTTTTCTCAAATGAATGAATGTTTCAAATTATGAATCAATTTTTTATTAATTAACAAGAAACCATGATTTTAGTATAATTAAAAAAGCAGAAAGATTTCCTTAGCTGCAAAATTATGTGAATTGACTTGCTTTTTAATAAAAATGTATTTATTAAAATGAAAAGTCATTTTAAGAACTTTTTGACGGAAATTATATGGAATAATTAATTGCTTACAAATTGAGCTTATAGCGTTTAATAGTTGATGAATGAAAACTTTCTGTGTTATGGTAATGCTCAGACTTAAGATTCCAATTATTTTTCTTATAATATTCAATTATATTTCTTCGCTGCAGTTGCCTTTTTTTCCAATTAATGATTATGTCACTTAAATTTTTAGTTTCATATCAGACAAATAGTTGGATCAAATCGATGGGTCACTGTATTTGATTTGTCCTTAAAGCTCAAATTAGCGGAAATTTATTTGCAATAAAACTTGTTCATGAATTGTTGACATTGTAATACTTTAGCAATCATAATAATTGGCAGTTTATTTCATCAATAGAATCCATGAATTGTTTATATTACACTTTGGCATCCTTCCTATTGAACCGTTACAACTTTGGCAACTATATTGACAGTAAATTTTCTTTATTTTCATACTTTTTATGACTCCATGCGTGAATTAATGCAAAAATATTTATTAGTTCTAATGAAAATGTAATGCTTGATGCGACTTTAACGTAGAGGTGGACACCCTTTTCGGTTTGCCAAACGATGTCAATGGAGAAACATCTTTGTTGAAGGCACGTTCCTATTGATTTGCAGGTGCAACTGCGAGGATCGGTCTTCGGCAGCACCGAAAACTACAAGTGCCGCAATTACGGTGGTTGCGGAAGGAACAACCGCGTCGAACGGTTCATCAGCAAAAACTGATTCAGCCGATAATTATTCCTTAATGAACAAACCTGTTCCTCTTTGTAGTCTAAATAACGTCCAGTTGAGGTTCCTTTGTCCCTCCGATCTTGACGAAGTTCGCGAATTGTGTCAAGATTGGTTTCCCGTCGTTTACCCGTATTCTTGGTACGAAGACATAACTTCTAGTTCGAGGTTCTATTCGCTTGCTGCTGTTTATAATGGAGTCATTATCGGTCTCATCGTTGCCGAAATCAAGCCCTACGTTAAGCTTAATAAAGAGGTAAGTTTCATATTTTCATTTTTTATCGTAATTTTAATGTTGGATTGAAATAAATTTGAAAAATAGTTAAAAGTAAATCAATATGACATATTACTTTAAAAATGGTCATTATTTTCATTATTGAAATTGATTAAATCTTTGGTCTTGTAATACATTATAGATATCAATGTCAGAAAGGATATTAAAAACTGTAGTTATATGGATTTCTTCTGAATTTGCAGTAAAAGTTAATTGCTCATATAATTTAACATGATGGTAACGTTTTATATGAATATTACCATTGATTTCCTTCAATTAAAATTATTTTTCTTTTTAATTTATTTTCTTATTTCAGTAAAGTAGCGTATATAATACATAAACCTATGATAGGATTCTTATGCATTACTTAAATCTTATTTGAGTGCAATTTCATAATATAATTAAAATTGTGTTTAATCTTCAGCGGAGTGAATTCTTTTTATATTGAGATGTAAAAATAATTATTTCTGGTGAGAAATTTGCAACGCTAAAAAACTTTATATTTTTAGACAATTTTTTTTTCACGTATCAATGAAATGAATATTTAATACAACCTATAAAAGTGAAAGAATTCATTTTTTCATGGTCAATATTATATGAATTGATAATGTAAATATTTCGTAGATCGTATTGTACATGCAGTTCGCATTTGTGATACTTGTATTTAAATAATCTAGGTAAATGAAACTCATTAATATTTAAATCTTTAATCCCAATATCTTACGATGATATTAACTACTGTGAAGTTATATTATAAGTTGATGAGGATCATCAATAATGAGTACTTTTTTTGGTGTATGTGATTAAATAAATAAATATTTTAAACTAAAAATCTCCATTATAATAAAATTATATAAAAAAGAGAATAAAAAATTCATTGATTTTAAAAATAACATATACCATCTTTCAGGTCCAGGCTAGTGTAGTTTTAAAAATATATTTTTGTGCATTAATTTTTTTTGCTTTTATAATTATCGATTGACACCCAATAAATTCTTCCCATAAAAGATATCATTTTTCAAACTAGTGGATGGAAATCTAGTTTTGAATTCTTTTATGTTTTCTTATATTGTATTTTGCACAAAAGGTAATGTATTTTGAGAACAATCACTTGAAATAAGTAAGGAGTATTATTTTTGAAGGCAAAAAATTTTAAGGATAATAATCTGGTTATATAGTTATGAATTTATTCAGATTTTCTGAGGATATCAGACGAAAGTCGATAAGAAAAGTAAGATTACATCATTATGAATTTTGATTGAAGGCACAGAAGTTATAATAATATTAGATATTAATTAATTCTATTTAAAAAGTGTTTTATTTGAGTTTAGTTCTCTTAAAATACAACTTTTGCAATGATTTTTTTTATCGATTTACTAAATATCGCCAAAACGACTCGAACTAACGATTCGGAATTAAAAATTTAGTTTAATTTATTATAATGATTTCGTATGTGGATGACAAAATGTTTAAGATGTATTGCATAGGTAAAATATAATAACATTATAACTGACAAGAATATGCTGCTAAAGACCTAACATCAGTCTGATCTATTTTAGAGTGGTGTTGCGAGTTTGAAAATAGTTCCCGGGGGAAAGATATGATTGGTTAAGTTGTTCTTAAAATATCTACGCGAGCTAGAATGTTTATTTCAATTTTAAAAGTAATTCATTGTAAAATTTTTTGACGTAAATTATATATTTCTGGGATAAGAACTTTTTAAATACGGTACATTTAATATAAATGTATTTTGTTGATCTAATAACCTGGCACGGATTAAAACTTGATTATAGTTTATTCATCGATTTAGTTATTGATATATAGCAATGTCCCTAATTATTGAATTAAGTTATTGAGTCTTTTATAAACTATTAATAGCATTTTAATGTATTAAATATATTTATCTAAAGAATGTTAATTACATTTGCAATTCTTGATTTAAGCTATATGGATAATTGCAAGTTTTAAAAATATTGTGTTTAAAATAAAACAGGTGAAGTAGACTGCATTATTAGGTATTAGATTGCCGAGAATCTAGTAAGGGATTAGCTTTTGAAGAACTTTGTCAATAATCGCGGGTGTCATATTCTGATGTTCATTATGTCATATTCAAAACATTCTAATGTTTTATTATATCTTTTAATGATAAATCATGATATAATATCATGATGATATCATTAAAAGATATAATAAAACATCAGAAATAAGAATCGAATGAGAGTGGATGATGAATTAGTATCCTTCTGCATAAGTAGATTTGGCCATTGTATAAAGATGTAATAGAAATAATATCGATGATTTGTTTTAGTGTATCTTTTGCAAATTTTACTTGAATTTTTTTGTGTAATTAAATAACCTTATAATTATCATTTTTTCAATTTCAATTAATCATTTGAGAAAACTTTTAATGATCTACATAATCAGTTCTAATATTTTTATCAAATAAACCAAGGGCACATTAGAGTAGCAATGTTTTATTATTTACGAAAAACATCTTTAGTGCCATAAGGACAATTACATTTTTGACTCTGCACGTGTCGGCAGATGTACTCTCATAAAATAAGATTTTGAAACTTGGATTATTTTTTTTCAGACATAAACGTTTTAATCTCAATTTCTTGGTAACAAATATTTATGCTTTTAATGATACCTAATTGTTGCCAAAACAACATTTTTAAAAGCTCTATTACTTTTTTTAATGTAGAATTTAAAAATTAATTCGTTATAGGAAATTATTTTAATTTAACTAGTCAAAGAATTAAATTATGATTTTGATATGTGTAAAAATATTAAAATAAAAACGGAGAATAAATACGTTTATACTATTTACATTCACATTCGTGTACTTTTTTAAAAACCATTGTAGAATAAAGGCAGCGAATCTGTAGAATATTCAGGCGAAGGAAAAACTCACATCTACATTTTATTTTCAAATCATTTTCAAAAATAAATTTGGTTTCTATAGGTTTAATTTATGACAATTTTTACGGCCGTTTAAATTCGAAAATCTGGGTTTCATAATTTATATTCATTTTAAAATTTACTTGGTCAAACAAATAAGACAACATTAGAGCCGAAATTCTTTTCATAAGATTCTTTTAACTGCTTAGACCGTAAATTATACTCCTTTATAGCGAAGAATGCTTATAATAGTTTATAAATTCGAAAAAGAAGTTTTTCACTCTTTTGAGTTTGATATATTATTTATTTAAATTTTTTAAATATATAATTAGCTTATATTTGAATGCAAGCAATGGAGATTTTTATCCATCAAGAATTATTCCTTTAAAAAAACCATTCACGCTAAGCACTTAGGATAATGTATTTTTCAATTATATTTTATGAGTTGTTTTTTTTTTATAACTACACTTTTGATTTATGCATTTTTTTTATTAAGGTATAACTGAAATATTTGTATTATTTTTTATTTTTCGCCAATTTTCCTGCCTGTAATCCAGGTTCATAACGTGGTATGTACTCTCACTTTTCACCATTTTGGATTTTATCTGCACTCATCGAACATTGCATATACACAATTTTTTTTTTACTAAAAGCCTGATACTCCTGATTGACTGTTAGTAAGGAAGCTTTAAAAGCACCATGACAGTGAATGAAAATGGCTGATATTGGCTGGAAGCCACGACCGCAGGAAAGGAATCAACAATCAGCTGCTTTATATACGATTGGTAGAATTTGGCAATGTTTCGATCAGCTGACTCTGGATAGTACTAACAGTGCATTTCTGCACCTTCCACTGGCTTACTTTCAAAATACATTTGATTCAATGCCAATATCTTACCTTTTAAAGGGAAAATTTGGCGCTATTGATGATAATAAACTTCATAATTGTGGAGTCAGTGGTTTCATCTTTGCATTTTTTCATGTTTCTGTCATTTCACAGCGTAACATTAACGAACGTGCTTTTTTATTCTTCTTTCCGGTAGTTCCAAAATGGAGAAAATGGTTTCGAGATTTTGGATAATTCTACTGTTACAGAATTTTCCTGATTGAAATATCGAGGGTCTTAGTAGCTTGGAATTAATCGAATGTAGTATTTTAATTGGAAATTAAATCTTTTTGTGGAGTGTGTGTCATACGTTACTTTACTTTTTCTTTTTTTAAAATGTACCTCTTTTTTCACATCGTTGAAATTATACCACAAAATTGTTCCTTGTTAGCAGTTTTGCAACTACTATCCGATCCCTTTATATTATTTAAACAGAACATCAAGTTTAAATTATTTACTTTACATTTGCACAATGAAAAATAATTTTAGATCATATAATTTACTTATAAAAATATATATGTATTGTACAATGTTATTATGATGTACTAGATTCTGTCAAGATTTATTTCAACACTATTATAAAGTCTTTTATTTATAAATTGCCACGACATTAAAGACGATATGAAATATGGCAAAATCACAAAATATCATATTTTAGAAAATTTTTATAGATATTACATGACGTAAAGTGATAAAATCCATTAATGATCGTTTAATCTATTATCACGCGTACAAGGCAAGAGTACGATAAAGCAATATTGGTATAAAGTATGAGATGTAGGTAAAATTCCATCCTCATCCATTTATATTGGCTTTTATAGTTTAATGTTTTTTTTTGAGCTTTAAAACATCAGAAGTATTAGTATAAAATTTTACGCTTTGAATGTTCGTGTTTAACAGAAGGATGAATAAGTGTAAAATATTATTCCATCTTTTAACCCAATTTTTATTTTTAAAATTCATGTTGATAAAAGGATAATATCTACTATATATTTTATTTATGAAATAGAATTTCTCATCTGTTAATGTGCAAGTTAAGTCAATTGTTTGAACTTTTTATGAATGAATTAATTTCGTAATTCAAATTTACAGTTACTTGTTGGACAACAAAGTAGATAATAATACAGTTAAGACTGAGGAAATTTTTACGAAAATTAAAAGTTTTCCTTTACCAACGGGACCATAATAAAACATGTGAAAAGAACATTTTCCATATATTTGATATTGCAATAAAATTCCGTTTCAATTTCCTTTTTACAAAATTTTTTCCCGTCATTCATATAATGATTCCGATATTTGCTTTTCAATTTGTTATCAAAATATAGTGAACTCATAATTTTGTCATTATTTCTACCGAATGTGCGTCAAAGTTTTTACGATGAGAAAAAACATTTTTCATGTTTCGTTTATGAAACTCGTTTATGAAACTATAAACGCATTAACGGAGACGAACTTACATTTCTAAAACTAAAAACTGTTTTACTTTTTTTTATTGTACATTTTTCAAATGCATACTGAATTTCAAAAGTGTATTTATAAGACATGCGAAATCTCATGTTGCACTGTATGGACAATAGTAATCCGATATGAAGTTTTCTTTCTTTCTACTGTAATTTCGATTGGAAATCGATTAATTCGATTAATAATCGAGATTTATATTTAGATTGGCAGTAAAAATTAATATTAAGGAATTGAATATTCAACATATGTAATTCATTTTCTTTGCTCCATGTGAAACTCACTATTAGGATTAAGAATTGATATGAAAATTATGTATATGCATATTATGCATAAATAACTATAGAGGTTCATAAGGTTTAACATTAACTTTTCCAAAGGTCTTATTTCCACGCATTTCAATGGCCACATTTTCGTTTTATATCTGAGGCTCGAAATGTTGAAGGTGATTAGCGTATGAAGGCGATGCGGATGAATATAAATTCGAAAAGGGAAAAAGGAAAGAGTCTTTTTGGCACGATTCCTGGCTGCATTGAGAGCTCCATGAACAGAAAAAATTTTTCTTGCTGTAATCTAGCAAAGGAATTTTTTTCTAATTTCAAATATTATTCTTCAGGAAAATGAAATTAAATGTAGAGTGCTTAGAAGATTTTTTTCCCATTCCTTTTCTAACAAAAAAAGGTTTTTTTGCATTTCATAATGTTTTGAATTTTGTTCCTTACTATTAATCATTGCATTTATTTGCTGGCAAGAACAGAAAAAAAATTAATGTATTTAGATGGTGAAATGGCATGAAAATTTTGCATTTTTTTTTTTCATTGGAATTAAAAGCTTAAAATGAAAATGCAACATAAAAATTAAATATAATTACACATTTGAATAACATGTTAAAATATTCAATATTTTTTTTTTTTGCTCATATGAAAATTTCAGATGTTTATGACCGGAGTATGATGCTTGTACAATGCAGAAAAAAAATATGTGCCTGTGATGTTCGAATTTTAAACGTTACATTATTTAACTTCCAAAAATATAATGGATGTTTCATTTTATAAAAATTGCTTATATCGATTAATAATGTATTAAGTTGAATGTTGTGTAAACTGTCGTTAATAGATGGAATCGGAATATTTAAATGGAACTTAACATAGAAATTTTTTATTTATTTCAGAGGTGAAATTATTGATGAAATCTGAAACTGGTTCACATATCGATTGTGCATGTTCATTTTTTTAATTGTATAACAATTAAAAGAAGTATGTATGAGTTTAAAATTATAATTCAGTGAAGAAGTTATTTGAGTTATCGACGCTTAAATGTAAATTTGTAATATGTCAGAGCGTTCTTGATAACAATTTTTTTTTCAGCTAATCAAATTAAGAATTGCTTGCAATATCTAAATATAAAATATGATGAGGTTTAAAACAGAAAGTTGTCTTGTGTTCGAGTTCAGTGGTTCAAATTTTATTCTCTTGTACAATTGTGCGACTTATATTATGTATCAGACATGAATAATTGATTTTTACCATTTCATTTCGGTACACGCCCTATTTTACGCACAATGTAATTTGCTACATAAAGAAAATGAGATCCTATATCTGTCAACTCTTTTACTTTTAATCAAATTAATCAATCGAATCATATTCACATTGACTGATCGTTATGTGAAATCTTGCAGAGTTACTTATGTTGTTGAATTTCCTTCTACGCTTGAAACGGTGTACTTAAGGGAATGAATTTTTAATTGATATAATAAATTAAGACGGTTTTATAAACTTTTTAAAATAATTTCACAAATTTGTCCGAAGCAGAAATTATTGTCAGATAATGCGTTTCCTTCCAAAAGGCTAAAGTTGTGCCATGAAAAATACACGTATTTAAAGATTCAAAATTTATCAAAGATACGTTGCCCGCACTTGTAATGTCCTAAGACCATGTTGTGAATATTAAGTCGATTTTTCAATTTTTCAGTTGGTGTTTTTTTTTTTTTTTTTAACTGTTTGCTTATTAAACTCTGTTTCACATGCTGGTGGCACTTTTATTTGAGATTTGAGAATGAATTTTTTAAATATTGTAAAAGTTTTTAAATATTACCTTAAACTTGAACAGTCATCGTTTGTTTACATAGTGGATCACATCAATACTCCTAAATAAATTGTGGTATAAATTGGCTGCGGGCCCAAAAGAAAAAAAAGACCTTCATCAAGGCTGAATCCTAATGGATTCGATTCTTTTAGCCATTGCAGTAAGAAAAATGAGTAACTTCGTTGTTAAATAACAAGCAAATTTCAAATCCATTGCCTAAAATATAATAATATAACAATCTAAAAAGATTATACTTCACCGTATTCAAGTGGAATATCTTATCTTGTCATTTAAAATAGATTTTATTTCATTTTTACGCTTACAATTAGCTTTGTGAATTTAAATGTTGTTTTTGAAAGTACTATCGCTCCGTGAGCAATACGGGAATCACGACTTGCGAAACTCGCATACATGTTGGCTGTCGCGGAACAATGTCCTTTGCCCTCGGCTCTGCTGTCGTTTGGCATAATTTCTGGTGGAAATCCACTTTCTGAATTTCCCTGCTGCAGTCGCGCAAATCGGACACGCTTTCTATCATTTTCGGTTTCCCGCTGCCCTTGGTTCCTGCAGACACGTTCAGCTCTACCATTTTCATGTCGGTATCGAGTGATCTCTGAGAATGCGACGGTTCTAAATCGCTGCTGCGATTCGTATTTTATTGATTCACGAAGAACAAAAGGCATGTGGATGATTTCCAGTTGAAACGAAGTAAAGGGGGGTGGGTGG